>JAASFS010000142.1:0-31934 GCA_023333865.1 Globisporangium perplexum | reverse complement strand
GGCTCCAAGAGCGAGCCCTCTTGCCAGGGCGTCGCCGCTGCCGGCGCGCGCCAGCAACTAACTCACTTCTCAATTTACCTCCAACTACCAACACCTCCTCTCCTCCTCGGCCTCCACGCTTCCTCTCAACTCTCCACAGCCACCCCGTCCTCACAGACAGGGTCTGCTCTCGATCGGTTCCAAAGTGGACTGGGTTATGGAACAGCTGATCAATGGCGGACAACGCGGCTTTGTACTCAGCGATTGAGCTCGACGCCTGCTGCGGATAGATCAGTCCCGAGTTCTCTTGAAGTGAAGGATGGACATACGAGAAACGGTCACAGCACTTGAACACGATGCAAAGGGAGCAAAAAATGATGTGGACTTCCACATCGACCTCACAAACTTAGTATCGCGGATTTCTGGTGTCCTTAGTCAAAACTGCTAAGGTCTCGAGGTCGGTTCCTGCTCTCTTGCAGAACGTGAAGAACCGCGCAAAGTGCTCGCTGCTCTCCTTTGGCCCGAAAGCTGGTACTAGCGGCATATCCCTTCCATCTCTGCCCTTCTCAACGAGTGACAGGCAAACACCGTCGTCCTTGCTTTTTAGGTGAGTCCTGTCGCATGTGAGTACCAGGAGCAGCACCTGATGGTCGAGCCGGGTTGTTGCGCGCAAGCCGACGTGGGCAGTGAGCAGCCTAATCTTTGCGTGACTGAAGTATACCGCGACGGTGCTCTTCTGCAGGGCTTGCCGTTTTCGCGCTTCCTAAAGACTAGATGTAGAGCATATTGATCCAACACAGCTACAAGAACTACACCGCTGGGATCGCTCCAAATTTTTCATGCATACTCTCCGCTGTTTGCGCTCACTGCCTATGCACCACCGGAACGAGCTGATTGCAGCCGCCCTCTGCGTGTTCGCCGGCTTCAGAACATGGGCGTAATCCGAGCATAATACTACCACTTCCCCCACTGCACCTCTATCGGAGGGCATAATCCTGTTTTTCTTATGCACGAGCTGTTTTTCAGTGAACTCGCTCGAAACCGGTTCGTTTTGGATATCCTGTCGAAGGCGATAGATACAGTCGTATGTTCCGCCGGATAAAAGTCCCTGTGTTTGGACAAAACACAGCAGCACATTAAGACATTCTTCGCTCCCATGGTCGCCTATCCTCCTGTCCAAGCCGCGCGCTCGCGCGTGCACGCAGCAGATCCAGAGAGTCAAGCGGCTGTAGAAGCTCCAGAGAGCCGCATGCACGCAGCAGCTCCAGAGAGCCGAGCGGCTGTAGAAGATGGCGCCGCCGTCGTCACGGGGACAATAGAAGTCGAAGCAGATGACGCTGTCGCATCGTCGCTGCCGCCGCCGACGTCACCGGTGGTCACGCGACCGCAGCACGCTCTCGCGCTCAGCCGCAGCCGTGCGCACACATCGCCGCATCTGGCGGCGCAGTTGGCGGCGTACACGTCGCTGCTCCCCGAATCCGAGAGCTTCGCGCAGCGGCGGCGGCGACGCGACGAGGCGGGCGTGGCGCTGGCGCGCATGGCCGCCGGCCGCCTGCTGCACACGCGCAAGGCTGTGAGCTTCAGCGAAGGCGTGGAGCCAGCCACCGCCGCGCGGCTCGCCGACACAGACGTATTCCTCGGGGGGTCGTGCAACCCCACGACGTGGCGCCGCGAAGTGGCGCTGCCGCTGCTCGAGTCTGCACACGTCAAGTACTTCAACCCGCAGGTAGACGACTGGTACGAGGAGCTCATCCCGATCGAGACGCGCGCCAAGGAGACTGCCAAGGTCGTGCTCATGGTCATCGACAACTCCACGCGCTCCATGGTGGGCATCAACGAGGCGGTGGAGTACATCTGCCGCGGCCGCCGCGTCGTGCTCGTCGTGGACGACCTCGTGCCCGGCACGGTCGTCGAGGGCACGGGGGTGACGGCAGAGGAGCTCGCCGACCTCAACGGTGCGCGCGAGTGTCTCCGGAACCTCGCAGCGAAGAAAGGCGTGCGCGTGTTCCCCAGCGTGCACGACGCGGTCGCGGGCACGATCCAGTGGGTGCGCGAAGACAACCTCACGACGTTCGTGCCGGAGATGCCGCGGCTGCGCAAGCGGGCGTCCATCGTGCTCAATAAGTGGTCGGGACAGATCCGACCGCGTCGCGCAACGTCTCGCTCGGCGTCGTCTACGGCCGTGCTGTCGCTCGTGGCGTCGAGCGCGAATGGGAAGAGCCTCCAGCCGAGTCGAGCGAACTCGTCACCGGCGTCCGAGGCAGCGAAGCCCGGCGAGTCCATCGTGCAGCACCTGGGGGTGAAGTTCGGCAGCTACAAGGGTGGATCGGTGTATCTCGGCGGAAACATCGAGGCGACCTCCTGGCGCGAGCGAGTGGCAGTGCCGCTGCTCCGGAAAGCCGGGATCCCGTTCTACGTGCCTCTGGTGGACTACTTGACGTTCAACTCGCCGCGAGAGCAGTCTGGCAGATCCCCAGTGTCGCGCGCCGACTGGTGGAAGGAGCTCGATGCCGAGAAAGACAACGCCGAGGTACGTCCGAGTTGTTGGTTCTCGCCGCCCGTAGGAGGTGGTGCTGACCCTGCAAGTATGTGCGTGTGCGTTTGCTCTCAGCTCATTCTGTTTGTGATCCCGAAGCGAGCACGGTCGATTGCCGCGATGACGGAAGCTGTGGAGCTGGTCGCGAGCTGGCACGCGATGCTGCTGGTGATCGAGCCGCTGGAAGACGGGTGCATCGAAGCGCAGGACGGGAGTGCGGTCGGCGGGCGCGAGTTCAAGGACCTCGCGCGAGCGCGCGCATACTTGCGCGAGATGGCGGAACGCAACGACGTGCAGGTGTTCGCGTCGGTGGAGGAAGCCGTCGAGTGCATCGTCGACAGTCTCTAGCGCTCGTGGCGGTGGACGGCGAGTGGTGTATGCTGGGGTCACAAGAACTTTCAGTATCGGCGATCTGAACCCGGCCGTCGCACGCAACTCGGAGCCCAGGAACGCAGGAACCACCAGGAAACGAGCGATCCACACAGCAGTCTCATGTTCAAGTCCGAGCGGAACTCCATGAGATTTTTCTGCTGGTAGTGAGGAAATCAAGGTTTTGTAGATACCTCGATTTTTTCACTACGGCATTCGCGCCGAGTCTCTCGTCCACTCACAACTCAAGATCCCGCCAAGCGCCGACCCGCGGCCACAGACCAGCGACCGAGCAGCAGCGCGCCGTACGCGCAGCCGAGCAGCAGGAATGGCGGAGCCCAACAGCAGCAGTGCCGCCACCGCCGTCGTCGCGGACGCGTCCCCAGCGCCACCGGCCGCCCCCGTGGAGGAGAAGAAGCTGAGCAAGAACGCGCTCAAGAAGCTGGCACGCGGCGGTGGCGAGCAGGGCGACAAGCCCAAGAAGGAGAAGGACCCAAACCGCTGGGCTCCCAAGAAGGAGAAGGAGGCGAAGAAGAAGGAGCCGGCGGCCGCGGCGCCCGCCTTCGTGAACACCACGCCCGCTGGTGAGAAAAAGGACATGCGCGCGCCGATGGCCGCCGCGTACAACCCCGTGGCCGTCGAGGCCGCGTGGCAGGCGTGGTGGGAGAAGCAGGGCTTCTTCGCCTGCGCGGACGACAAGATCAAGGCCGCCAAGCCCGACGAGCGCTTCGTCATGGTCATCCCGCCCCCGAACGTCACGGGCTCGCTGCACCTCGGCCACGCGCTCACGGTCGCCATCCAGGACGCACTCACGCGCTGGCACCGCATGCTCGGCCACGCGACGCTCTGGGTTCCCGGCACGGACCACGCGGGTATCGCCACGCAGTCGGTGGTCGAGAAGCGCCTCATGAAGGACGAGAACCTGACGCGCCACGACCTCGGACGCGACGAGTTCCTCAAGCGCGTGTGGCAGTGGAAAGACCAATACGAGAGCCGCATCCACCACCAGTTTCGCAGCGTTGGCTGCTCGGTTGACTGGGACCGCGCGTACTTCTCCATGGACGAGAACTGCACGCGCGCGGTGCGCCACGCCTTCTGCCAGCTCTGGGAGGAGAAGCTCATCTACCGCGCGACCCGCATGATCAACTGGAGCTGCCGCCTCAAGACGGCGCTCTCGGAGATCGAAGTGGACTACATCGACATCGAGAAGCGCACGAAGATGGCGGTGCCGGGCCACAACCCGGAGCGCAAGTACGAGTTCGGCGTACTCACGTCGTTCGGCTACAAGGTCGAGGACTCGGACGAGCAGATCATCGTGGCCACGACGCGTCTCGAGACGATGCTCGGCGACACGGGTATCGCGGTGCACCCGGACGACCCGCGCTACAAGCACCTGCACGGGAAGTTTGTGATCCACCCGTTCAACGGCCGCCGCATCCCGATAGTGCTCGACGGTGTGCTCGTGGACATGGCGTTCGGGACGGGCGCCGTCAAGATCACTCCGGCACACGACCCGAATGACTACGAGTGCGGCAAGCGCAACAACCTGGAGTTCATCAACGTCTTGACGGACGACGGCGCGATCAACGAAAACGGCGGCGAGTTCAAGGGTCTGATGCGCTACGACGCGCGTGTGGAGGTGGAGAAGGCGCTGACGGCCAAGGGTCTGTATCACGGTAAGGCGGACAACAAGATGCGCCTGGGCATCTGTTCACGCTCGGGGGACGTGATCGAGCCGCTCGTGAAGCCGCAGTGGTTCATCAACTGCGACCAGATGGCGAAGGACGCCATGTCCGCGGTCACGAACAAAGATCTGACGATCCTGCCGGAGTCGCACGAGAAGACGTGGTTCCGATGGCTGGAGAACATCCGCGACTGGTGCATCTCTCGCCAGCTGTGGTGGGGCCACCGCATTCCGGCGTACTTTGCGCGCGTGAAGGACGAGAAGTGGATCGACCCGAACAGCGAAGAGAACTCGGACCGTTGGTTCGCCGGTGTGAGCGAGGAGGATGCGCGCGCCAAGGCGGCACTGAAGCTAGGCGTTGCGGCGGATCAGATCGAGCTCCAGCAAGACGACGACGTGCTCGACACGTGGGTGAGCGCGGGTCTGTTCCCGTTCGCGGTGTTCGGGTGGCCAGAGAAGACGTTCGACTTCGACAACTTCTACCCAACGGACCTGCTGGAGACGGGCCTGGACATCATCTTCTTCTGGGTCGCGCGCATGGTATTCATGGGCCAGAAGCTCACGGGCAAGCTACCGTTCCACACGGTGTACCTCCACTCGATGGTGCGCGACAAGTACGGTCGCAAGATGTCCAAGTCGCTCGGCAACGTCATTGACCCGCTCGAGATCATCGCTGGCTGCTCGCTCGAGGAGTTGCTCGCGAAGCTTGACAGCGGCAACCTGCCGCAGAAGGAGGTGGAGAAGGCGAAGAAGGGCCAGCAGGCGGACTTCCCGAATGGCATTCCGGAGTGTGGCGCTGACGCGCTGCGTTTCGGTCTGCTCGCGTACACGCAGCAGGGCCGCGACATCAACCTGGACATCAACCGTCTCGTGGGCTATCGCAACTTCTGCAACAAGCTCTGGAACGCCACGCGTTTCGCGATGACGAACCTCGAGGGCGGCTTCCAGGGCGATGACTCGATTGCCACGACGGTGCTGTCGAACCCGGTCGTGAACCTGCGCGACCGCTACATCCTCAGCCGCCTCAACGCGACGATCGAGGCGTGCAACAAGGCGTTCAAGGCGTACGAGTTTGGTGAGATCACGAACGCGCTGTACAACTTCTGGCTGTACGACCTGTGCGACGTGTACCTAGAGCTCGCGAAGCCCGTGTTCGCGGACGACACGGACGCGCAGGCGAAGCTCACGGCGCAGCAGACGCTCTACGTTTGCCTCGAGTACGGTCTGCGTCTGCTGCACCCGTTGATGCCGTTTGTGACGGAGGAGCTGTGGCAGCGCCTGCCGGGCAAGCACGCGACCGCGAGTATCACCATTGCCGAGTACCCTCTGCCGATCGCGGCGTGGAGCAACTCGGAGGTTGAGGCGAGCATGGAACAGGTGAAGGAGGTGATCCACGCTGCGCGCTCGGTGCGCGCGGAGTACGGACTCGTGAACTCGGTGCGTCCGCAGTTCTTCATCAAGTGCAGCGACGCAAGCGTGAAGAGCGTGATCGAGGCGCAGCTGGACGACTTCGGCACACTCGCGAAGGCCGGCGAGTCGAAAACTCTGCAGGACGAGGAACCCCCGAAGGGCTGCGCGATGCACAGTGTGAGCGAGAAGATCCAGATCTATGTGCTGCTCGCGGGACTCGTGGACTTTGCGAACGAGATCGCGAAGCTCGAGAAGAAGCTGCAGAAGATCGCGCCGTCGATCGAGAGCCTGCGCAAGAAGATCAGCAAGGAGGACTACGCCACGAAGGTGCCCGAGAGCGTGCGCGAGACGGAGGCGACGAAGCTCGAGGCGCTCACGAAGGAGCAGGATGCGATTGCGAGCGCCATCGCGGGCTTCCAGCGCCTGCTGTAAGAGTGACGACCGCAAGAGCTGAGCGTCGAGCGCGTGCGTGAGGTGGAGAGTGAGCGCGTGAGAGAAGGCGTCTGCCTGCCTGGATATGGGCGAGCAGATCGAGTATGCATGATTCGACTTTGCCTTGGGTCCTGTCGCTGGCGCGAGCGAACTCACGCGTGGTCTCGTGCCTCGCCCTCGTCTTCTTCGTGGTCGTCCGCGGTTGTGACGGCACCAGGAAGCAGCATGGCGACTGAAGGTTCGACAGCGAGTGCTGCTGCGTGGTGAGCGTGCGTCGTTGCAGGTACGAACGCTGTCGTCTCGGAGTCCTCGCCGCGAGTCTCGTTGTCGGAGAGTGATGTCTTCTCGGGTGACGTGGAGGCAGCAGCAGCAGCAGCAGCAGCTTCTGGTGCAACGTCGCGAGGGTTCTCCTTCGACTGAAGCTGCTTCTTCTCCTCGATCTGCTGGCGTAGACTCTTGTGAAAGAGCTGGAGCTTCCGCGTCGCGTCCTCGATGCGCAGCGCGAAGAAGCTCAGCTGCTGGTCCAAGTGCCTGTCGAGGTCCTCAGCAGAACGGAGCAGGCTGCACAGGAGCGAGTTCAGACATCCTCGAGAGTGCAGCAGCATCCGTAGCGACCAAGCAGACACGCACTGTTGCGTGCGACTCGCTGCGCTTAGCGTCTGCGGCTCGTCGTCATTCGCACTGCTCTCTCCGCCGTGCAAGCCCCAGACTCTCTTGAGATTCGTGAGCTCTGTCGGCTCGTCGGATATCGTGAACATCTCTCTCGTCGCGTGTTGGAGCCTCTCGAGTCCTCGCGTCGCTGCCTGCTTGAGTTTCTGTCCACGCGAGGCAGTTCACCGGATGAGAAGCGTCAAGCATGAGCGAGGACGCTTGCGCCACGGACCTTGGGCAACGACGTCTCGACGACGCTCATGCCGTTCGCCTCGAGTTGCTTGCGAGCAATCTCGAGCAGAGACTCGCCGTTTGCCGCCTTCTCGCTCTCCACGACTCGTTCCGAGTCGAAGCGCTCGCGGAGGATAGCGACCACGATGTTCTAAGAGCAAGAGATAGATAGATAGATAGATAGAGAGAGAGAGAGAGAGAGAAAGAGAGAGAGAGAGAGAAACGAGCGCGTGCACGGTGGGGACACGGGTCACTAAGAGAGCTCCAGATCATCTTGAGATCGATAACTTGACACACGTACGAGGACCACGAAAGCCGTTGAGAGCTGAAAAAGCAAGCGGAAAAGCACTGCTGAGACTCCGCTGGCGGTTGACTCCGTCCACAGTCCACGCTTGAACACGCTCGTAGCCATCGTGACACTGAGCAGCACCACCACATTCGAACTCAACCGAGTCAGGCAGCTAGCAGACACCTACGAACACCGCGAACACCGCACATGCTCGTTGAGAAACTCCGGAAGTCTGACTGCGGAGGCGGGAAGAGTAGCCCGCCTGCCTGCGCGAATCCGACGACATAGAGCAACAGGATGAAGACGAAGGCTCCGAGCAGCGACTCAGCGCGCTCGAACTTGTCCATGACCTGCTCGAGGGGCTTGAGGCATCTTGCGAAGCGCACGAGACGCCACCACATGAAGACTCCAGCCCACGCCATGAGGCACCGCTCCGTGTGCACCAGGTGGACCAACTCGGTGAGATCAACGAACGAGTCGTTCGCCGCCAGCCGCACGAGCAGCGGGTGCGCCGCGCGCACGATTAGCTGGACCCGCATCGCGATCGCAGCGACCCAGATCGCGACAATCGCGAAGTCCACGACGTGACCCGCGACGACGAAGTAGAACCAGTGGTATCGCTCGAGCTTCACGACTTGCTTGTGCGCGAACCAGACGAGAAGGGTCAGCGTGGCGAGCTCCGCATAGAACCGAGGCGCGAAGATGAAGACGCCGCCGGGGTACTGGTCCAAGTGCAGCGGCGTGAGTGCGCTCGTGACGAGCACACCGCCAGTGGCCGCGAACTCGAAGAGAATCGTCACGGCGCAGTGCACATCGACCACCGCGTTGTACATGTTGAATTCGACGAAGAGCGCGCGGCTGGAGGGGTCAATCCACTTGGCGCTCTTGAGCTTTGAGAGCTGACAGTACGCACCACAATTGCCGCTGGTGGCGGTGGAGGCGTTGAGGCGTGAGATGAACTGCCGGTAGCCGCTCGCGGGGTACACTGCAAGCTTCCCTTGGAAGTGCCGATGCGCGTCTGGATTCGCATCCGACCACGAGGCATCGGTGAACCTGGTTGCGGTGACGAACGCGCTCTTGAGCTCCACGTCGCGCGAGTATGGCGGATAGCACGCTTGCTGTTGCTGCTGGCTGCCGCACGGCGTGTGGTCCACTCGCAATAGGCGAAGTTGTAGTCCGCCGAGTAGCACGTTCGCTCGGTCGACGAACCCGAGCTGCGAGACAGTGTCGTCCACGAACAGATCGCCGTTGTACCAGCGGTCTTGGAAGAGACTCTCGTGCAGCGGGTGGAGCATGTAGCTCCAGACGTCCTCGACGGAGTTGACGTCTTTGAGCGAGCGGCCGAGACTCGAAGCTGTCACACTCGCAGGATGCGCTGCTGGAGGCGACGGCGACACGGACGAGTGGGGCCACTTCTTGTCCACGAGCGCGTGCTGGACGCCGAGCACCAAGTCGCTCGAGTGGCGGTCGTAGAGCGAGAGCACGGACGTGAGCGCGAAGCAGAGCACGAAGAGCGCGTAGAGCAGCAGATCTGCGCGGCTCGCCTGCTCGCGCTGCGAGAGTTCGCGCGAGTCGTACAGCGTGCACTTCTGGAACGAGTACATGGTCTTCTTGATCTCGATGCGTGTGTGGCGGTGCTGTGGTCCCGAGTACGCGAAGAGCGCCACGTACGCCAGGTCGAGCACCTTGGCGCGGTTGATCGCCGCGTACGCGTCCGGGTGCACCGCGAGCTTGGCGAGCAGCTGGAAGCCCTCGACGGCGATCTCTTCCGTGTCCAAGTGCGACGCGAGCGCCTCGACGATGCGTGAGATGCCCGAGTTCCCGTGCATCGCGACGATCACGCGCAGGTCGAGAGCTACAGGACACGCCGCGGAATGAGTCGCGCTCTCAAGGGAATCGACAAAGCGCCGAGCGCGGTGACACGTACTCTGGGCATTGAGGCCGTTGAGTACACCGATGGCGTGCCACACGAGCTCCGTGTCGCCGACGAAGCGCTTCATGGCCGCCATCGTCAGCGCGATGCCGTTGGCGTCCACAAACGCGGTGGTGATGTCCGCTGCGAGCAGAAGGACGCACGGCTTAGGCTCGGGCACGCAGGTGTCTGCAGGTGTGGCGGGTGGAGGAAGAGACCATCGGTGACAAGGAAGCCGAGCGGCGCAAGCACGGCGCTGCACGTCTCCTGGCTCGCGTGGTACCTCTTGAGGAGCCCGAGCAGCTCCCGCAAGAGCTCGGGAGTCGACACCGTCTCCTTCACGAGATCTGCACGAGAGTGAGAGAGCGCGTCAGGCGTGACGGCGCAGTCGTAGCGTGGCGACAGCGCACCGTTCATGACGAGACTGCCGATCGCGCGGCACGCAGCGCTGATAACGTCGGGCTTGTTGTCGTGGAAGCGCGCGCACTTGAGGAGGATCTCCGTGGCGTCCGACACCGCGAGGAACTCGAGCGCGCCGTCCACTGCCAGCAGCGCGCGTTCGCGTGAGAGAAGGCAGGCGGGTGCTCGCGCGCACGGCGCGCCTGCGCACCGTGGAGCTTGCAGTAGACATGCAGGCAGTCGAGCACGGGCTCGAGCACCGCCTCGTTGTGCACGAACTTGTGCAGCGCGAAGAGCGCGAGCTGCGCGCCATGGGCCGCGAAGAAGTCGCGCGCCGGGTTGTAGCCGAACGCCTGGCTGCCACACGCGAAGTAGAAGTTGCCGACGGCCGCGAGCGTGCGGAAGCCCGAGGCCACGGCCCACGCATAGCTCATCTCACGCCCCACGGCGTCGCAGAGGCTCGGGACGCCGCGCGCCTTGAGCAGCCGCAGCAGCTCCTCCTCGGCTGCACGCGGGCGGGGTGAGCGCGGGGCGGCGGACGTCACGGCCGGACGACCGGATGGGCGAGCGAGCGAGCGCACCTTCCGAGAGCTCCCGCGGCGCCGCGGAGACGCCGCCCGGAGGCTCCGGCAGCCGCGCGTACGCGTGCGCCATGGCGACGTTTGAAGATAATTACAAGATTACTCAATCGTGGCGATGGCGATGGCGATGGCGGCGCTCGCTGCTACTTATCTACAAGCCCCCGTCGCCTGCTCGGCGGCGGCCTGCGCGCATGGCGTCTGCGCGCTGGCGCTCGCTCGTTCGCTCGCTCGCTCGCTTGTTCGCTCGGCGCGCAGACTTATAACCAGTCGTTCTGCGCGGGCTCCTCGTCGTCCACCAGGTGCGAGCCGAGACTGACGCTCTTGGAGATGCCTCGCAGAGACGTGGCGCGCGGCGACAGCACCACCGACGTGCCGCGGTTCAGCACGAAGCTCTGCGGCGCGGGCGGCACCGCGCGGCCGCTCGACGTCATGCGGCGCAGGTTCGCTGGCGGCACCGCGACAACGACACACAGAGGCGGTTAAACATCCGGTTCGTTGCGGCGTTGTATTCCCCGCGACGACGACGACGACGACGACGCTAACACGCGACAGCGGCCACTTTACCGAGCGACGTGGGGTTCCCCGCCTCAGACAGGAACATTGTGTGGCGCGTCGGCTGGTTGTCTGCAGCAAGCGAGTGCGTCCGTTCGTCAGTGAGCAGGAGCGAACTGGGCAGAGAGAGAGAGAGAGAGAGAGAGAGGGAGCGCGAGCGAGAGCGAGAGAGAGCCCTCCATTCGCCCGCGCGAGGTCACGTACCTATGGTACTCTTCTTGCCGGAGCTCGCGGTCAGCGCCGCGTTCGTCTTGGCCTTCTCCTGGTCCAGCTTGTTCAGCTTGAGTAAGATGTCTCTCCGCTGCCGCAGCAACGCCGCGAGGTCCACGTCCGACTCGCGCTTTGCCACCGGCGCGTTTTCCACCGCCGCCGGGTTGTCCAGCGCGTTCGCCGCGGTCTTCGACGTCGCCGGCCGCGAGATCTTCTTGTAGTTCTTCTCCGACGCGACGTCGCCGCCGGACGTCACGTCGTGCTGCTTCTGGCAGTTCACGCAGAACCCGAGCTTGAACGGGTTCGCACGGTACTCGGTGCACACCGACTCCTCGTCCGGGTCGTCCACGGGCTCCCCCCACCGCGCGTGGATCATCGACGGCGAGTTGAGCGGGCTGCCCAGGATCAGGTCGCTGTCGAAGTGCGTGAGCTCGATGTTGTGGTCGATCGTGTGGTCGGCACCCATGTACCCCGGGTCGTCGTACGAGTGATACACCACGTTCTCATCCTCCTTCAGTGACTTCTGCTGGCGGAGATCGTTGCGTCCTCGGACCTTGCGAGGAGGGTTCGTTCGGCTCGGCGCCGTCTTCTTCGATCTGTCGGACGCGCAGAGTGAGACTCGCGCTCGCAGATCGGACCGCGACTCTTGATCCGCTCCCACGCACCCGTTGAAGGACGAGTCTGCTTCGATCACAGTGTCCAAGTCAATCGGTTGGTTGTCGCCCGCAGTCCAGTGGAAGCGCGAGGATCTCTCGCTCTTCGACTTCCCTCTGCGCACGCACAAGACACACGCGCGCGCGTCAGGCGAGCCGACGGGAGCGCAGGGAGTGCACATACACGCACACACGCACCTTGTCTGCCGCCGCTGCGGCGGAGGAGACGGCGCTTCTAGCAGCGTGTCCAGATCCACGCTCTCTGTGACGTTCGGCGCGGACCAGCGCCCCCGTTCTCTCGCGATCCTGCTGCAGAGACGCATCGGGAGGAGGCGGGAGCAGAGTGAGTCTCCTGCGGCTTCCTGCTTCTCCCCATGCGGTGGTGGCGCGGTGGCAGCGTCAGTAGCGCACCTCTGGGCGAGCGGCGCGTGGCCCTGTTCGCTCAAGACGACTTGGTTCTGCGTTCGCGTGCGCGTCGAGGAGGCGGGCATGTGAGTTGGAGCGAGGGAGTCGGACGAGCAGCAGCAGCAGCACGAGGGATGTAGCGCCACAAGAACGCACCTCGGCCTTCGTGCACGAGTTCCCCATCGGAGGCGAGCGCAGCGTACGTGCGGGCTGGGAGGGGGCGTCGGCGACTGCGCCGGTGGTGCGTGTGTTCTGTCGGTCGTTCTGTCGGTCGGTCGGTCCTTCTCGCTCTGCTTGTGTGGTCTCTATATGTACAGCAAGCCGCTGCGCTTCTTGTTCTCTCGCGTGCGCGCTTTCTTGCTCTCTCTCTTGCGCGCGGACACACTAGGAACAGCGGTGGCAGGCAGCGGCGGCAGGCAGCGGCGGCAGCGCGGGGCGGGAGCGAGGCTTCTTCTTGTCGAAGGCGAAAATGGTCCGAGACAAGCAACAAAAGTGTCCGATACAAATCCAATGCATTACATACAAATTTCAAATATAGCTCGAGAGCTGACTCCTGCTGCGTGGTCCACACGAGGGAATCCTGCGGGAAAGACAGCGTACTTAGTGACTCGACAACTGTACCGCGCGCCAGGAGAATCGGTCGATACAAAACGCTGCTATGATTCGCAAAGCAAAGTGTTGCCACGTGCACCCCGAGCCCTCAAGCCAGGCGCCCGCGATAATGGGTAGGCACCCTCTTTATCTGGCGGGTCGAGATATCAGTTGAACGGGTGTGAGCGTGTGGAGACGTGTGAAGTCCAAGTCACACGACTGTGATTCCCTCTTCAAAACCACTTGTGCGGCAGAGCAAGAAGCGTACAGTAAGCTCGTAGCTATTTCCGCGGATGTATATTCGTATTTAATCGATACTTGGCAGCATACTCGATTAAATACGGAAACAATACAGTGCGCATTCAAAAAAGTACGATGATTGTTTGCTCTTTAACTGCATTGCTACTTGAACAGCATTTTTTAAAATAGATTCTCACTTCATGGGATCGTACTTATAATGTCAGTTCCGAGATGAAATACTTAGCTAACGTTGCCAAAAACCGTGCGCAGTATTCCTCGCAACGGCATCGATACATAGTCAGATGACAGGTTCCTGCTCTCTCCCTGCTTCATGCTTCGTGCGTCGTGCTTCATTCGCTCAGCTTGCTCAGAAGCTCAGATGCCAAGCGTCAACGTCAAGCGTCAAGCGTCAAGCGGAGGAGCGTGGAGCACAGCACGAGAGTACGCGCCGCGGTCATCCAGATCGACAGTATCGTGCTCTAGGACATCGACCAACCCGAACTACGCCGCCGTCGACGACAAGAAAGCAGGTGCGATAAGTACCCGCAGCTCTCCAGGATCCACCACTATCCGCTCTACGACGTCTCGAGTGTATGGAGTCGAACGAAAGCAGATCCCTGATCCCATGACGCGCACCACGCGTACACGCGCTAGCTTGTCATTCGCTCTCTCGCTATCTACGACGACGCCTCCAGCACGAAGCACAGCCACGTCTCGGAGCCTGGCGCCGCCGGCGGAAAGTGCCACGCCTCGCCGTCGCTGCTGCGTTGCGGTCGCGACGAAAACGCCGCCGGCTCCGCCACCGCCCACGGCTGCTTCGTGCCAGCCGAGTAGCGCGCGCGGTGACGCTCCTTCCAGCGCACGAACGCGCGGTTGTGGATCATCTGGAAGTGGTGGTCGCGCATTTCGTCGTTCGTCACCGCCAACGTACGTCCGCCGAGCTTCACGGCTGCATACAGCCAGTACCAGTCGTCGTTGTTCCCCGACTCGCAGTTGTACATCTCGCCGCTCGCCGCCCAGCGCGCCACCATCTCACGGTGCTCTTCCGGCACCTGCTCATCCGTCGTACGGCGCTTGTGAAGCAACATGAGCACGCGCTTGCCCTGCTCCGTGTAGTGCGTCCGCATCTCCTCGATCTGCGAGTAGCTGAATTCGCCGCTGTGCTCACCCACGACGCGCCGACATCGTCTTGTCAGTCAAGACGCTCCTCGCGGCAAGAGCAGAGGCAGAGGCGCTCGTACCCGGCGAAGTTCTGGTTAAAGTAGCCCACGTTCGCGGCGTCGATGATGACGTCGAACGGCCCGTGCTCGCTCAACCACGTCTTGAATTCCTCCCACTGCGCCGTACGCCACTCGTCGGTCACCACGAGGCTCTCGATCTGTCCAACACACTCGTCGCCACGCGTGAGCTGTCTCCACTGTCACACGAGTTCAAGCGCTGCCGCTCGCACCTTCGCCAGTAGCTCAGTCTCCTGCTCATTCGTCAGCTCCAGTGACTGCAGCTGCTTCCCAGTCGCGGAGCAGAACCCCGCGTCGTCCACGGTGCCAGTAAGACACGTCCACTTTCTGCCGTCCACCTGCGCTGCTCCGCTGTATATCGTAGCACGCAGGCGTTCAGCCGCACAGCAGCGCACACTGACCGAAGCGGACGTTCGGATCCCACGCACCTGCCGAACCAGCCCTTGAACGCCGCCCAACCAGTGAGGCTGGGCTGCTCGATCGTCTCGACGAACTCGCCGAGTGTCGCGTAGAACTGCGCAGCGTTGCCGGTCGCAGTGCACGCCTTGAGCAGCGCCACAAACTCGAGCTCTGTGAGCTCCAGTCCGTGCTGCGCGAGCTTGCGCTGCATCACGAGGCAGTTCTCCACGTCGCCGGCGTCGCTGTACGCGTGCAGCAAGGGGGCGAGCGTGCGCAGCTTCGGCGCGACCTGCCGCTCCTCGAGTTCGGCGATGAGCGCGTGGCCGCGCGCGAAGTCGCTGTGCTTGCTGCAGAGCTTGATGAGCGCGGTGTAGACGCTCTCGTCGACACCTTTCGCTGCCGTCGCGTCCGCCTTCATGTCCTCGTAGACCTGGAAGGCGCCGTCCTTGAGCTCGCTCGCCGGCTCCGCCTTCACGCACACGCTGATGATGACGCGGAAGACGTAGGCGCCGAGCACGACGCCCGCCTCTTTGATCTGCGCGTAGAGCGCCAGCGCGCCGTGCGCGTCCACGTCGCTGGCGCAGCGCTCCACCTTGCGGCGGAACTCGGCGGCGACGCGCTGCTCGGGGGTCTGAGAGGGAGAGAGGACGAGTAAGAGACCAAGCGGCGCTGGCGCAACGCAGCGCATAGACGCACCTGGTTGCGCAGCCGCTTTGCCTGCCGCGGGTGCAGCGGCGCCGGGTCCGCGGGGCCATCGGCAGCCACAGCGCCGTCCGCTGGCGCCTCCTCGAGCTCTCGCTTCGATGTCATCGTCGCGATTCCGCTTTTTCGCTGGTTGTGCGCATGCGATCCGCTTAGGTGCGAAATAGTAGGCACGAATCAAGCGCTGCGCGTATGTTGTCCTGTCCTGTGTGTGTCTCCCTCTCGCTTTCTCATGCGTCAATGCCCACGTCGACGCACTGCTAACCACACGCACGACCACTCATTCAACCAATGAACATACTCGGAGGCTCGCAAACTCTACGCAGACTGCTTGCTCGCTCGACTGTTGCCGCCGTCGCTCGCTGCTTCCTTTCGCTGCGATCCGCTCCCGGACGCAGCGACCCGCAAACCGCGTAGTCTACACGCAGAACGCGTCGTCACCGCTGCCTTTGCTCGGCTTCACCGTCGACGGCGCAGGAGTCACGGGCGCGAGGTCGACGCCGTGGACCTTCTCGGGATTCGACGGCGTGAGACCCGAAAAGTCCGTCGGGACGCCAGCTCCCTTCGGCGTCGACGGCGAAGGCGTGACGACGCCGTTGTCCTTGGGCGTGGAAGGCGAAGGCGTGGCGACACTGCCCTTCGGTGTCGATGGCGCGGGCGTGACGCCAGCCGACCCAGAGCCGGGCTGACCTGGTTTCACTACTGGCGCCGGTGCGGTGCTTTGGTTGATCGGAGCAGTCGACGGACCATTCGGAGGGGTGACAGTGACAGGCACCTTCGAGGGCGTTGCTTGCGGCGCCGGGGAGATGCCCGCAGTCGAGGTTGCCGCTGGCGCCGGAGGCGTCGAGCTCTTTGTCGGCACCGGCTGCGGAGTCTGCTGAGCCACCGGAGTTGATACTGGCGCTGGCGACGTCGGGGTTGGTGGAGCCACCGACGTCGCTGCAGGCGCTGCCGTTGGCACCGGAGTAGGCGCAGTGGGGGTCACGCTCGGAGCTGGCGGTGCTGGTGTCTGCGATGGTGCAGATGTCGGGGTCACAGAGGGTTGTGGTGTCGGCGCTGATGACTGCGACGGTGTCGGTGCTGGCGTTGGCGGGGACAACGTGGCTGGTGTCTGGCTGGGAGCAGGAGCGGGAGTCTGCGGTGGTGTCGTCAACGGCGCAGGCGCCAGCGTCGGAGTCTGGCTCGGAGTCGCCACAGGGGTCGGCGCCACGCTCACAGGCGTTGGTGCAGTCGACGGAGCCGGCGCCGGCACCGGCGCGGACGGGTACGCGGTGCCGTTAGCCGCGTTGATGAGCTTGCATGCCTCGCTGAGGTTGACGAGCTCGCTCTTGATCACGACGCCGTCGCCGACCGTGCAGTTGGTGAGCTCGAAGTTCTTGCTGGCCATGATTGTGGCGACCACCTTTTGGCACGCGGTGGACTTGCACACCTGGCTGATCTCGGCGGGGCTCGAGCCGCGCTTGACGCTCGCGAGATCCACCTTACCGGAGAGCGCGGCGTTGAAGTTGTTCTGCTTGACGCACTCCACGAGCTCCGTGTTGACGTCGAGACCCTTGAACGCGACGACGAGCACGTCGCTGGCGCACGCGGCCGCGCGCGCAGTCGTCGGCGCCAGCACGGCGAGCAGCAGCAGCGGTAGTGACAGGCGCGCCATCCGCGTTCGCGTTCGCTCTCGAGTCGCTGCTGTCGTCGTCGTCGTCGACGCGGTTGTGGTCTGCGGCAGCTCGCGCGGGTGCCGGCAGGGACTGAAATGAGGAGCGATTCTTCATCGTCGTCGCCGCCGCCGTGGGCTGCTACTGGCTCGCGCGCCACATAACCACATACAGGCGCGACGTCTGTAGAAGTCTTTGACCGCCCCAGCCGGAATCGCAGCAGCTCGCGTAAAGGCCAGGATGCCATGCCGCATGGGGCGATCCAAGGCGGCGAACCGGATGTTCGCTAGTGCTGGGCAAGCTGGCCGCGATTAAAAAAAGCACCTCTAGTGATAATACAAATAACGATATAGCCTCGCTGTACTAATATATTCCTAACAAAAGCCATTAAAATCAATTTATATCTCATCAACCCGGACTACTGCATTCATAGCCTCGCAACTAGTGTAAACTCGGCAAACAGACCGAGGTGTCAACATTCTGCGAGTGAGTGTCTGTCAAGTGAGTGGTACTGCAACCAAGTGTTTTACATGGCCTCTCTAAACCTGCTACAGTATCAATTCTCATGCTTATCACCCTCGGTACGCAGTCTACTGAGGTCTCTCCTATCGTGTGGCCCACACACAGAATCTGTAGACGCACAAGCCAAATGTCCTCACTCGCGCATTCGCTCCCAAGTCCTCTTCCTCTGCTTCGCTGCTGCCCCCCGCGCGCGCGTGCACGCCCGACCCTAATGACCGCCGCCTCCAAACCTTTCGCGCGCCTGCCTGCGAGCGTCGCGCCGCGCAAGTACTTCCTCGACTACGAGGTCGACCTCGCGAACTACCGCTTCCACGTCGCGCAGCGCATCGCGCTCGACGTGCGCGAGTCCACCGCGCGCATCACCTGCCACGCCGTCGAGCTCCACGTGCGCAGCGCGGCGGCCGAGATCGTCGGCGGCGCGGGCGAGCGCCTCGAGGCCGACGAGATCCGCTACCTGCGCCACGACCAGTCGGTCGAGTTCGTGTTCCCCGAGGCTCTCCCCGCCGGCGCCAGCGTCGTGCTGCACCTCGCGTGCGACGGCTTCCTCAACGACAAGCTGCGCGGCTTCTACCGCAGCGAGTACGAGCAGGACGGCGAGAAGCGCGTGATGGCGGTGACGCAGTTCGAAGCCTGCGACGCGCGCCGCGCGTTCGTCTGCTGGGACGAGCCCGCCGTGAAGGCGAGCTACGAGATCTCGATCGTCACAGACGCGCACCTCACGGCGATCTCCAACACGCACGTCGTGCAGACGACAGTGCGTCCCAAGAAGAACGCGCACATCCGCGCGAACTCGCGCACGGACTCGACGGTCGAGAAGGTGTGGAAGTTCGCCGAGACGCCCATCATGTCCACGTACCTCGTCGGCATGGTCATCGGTGAGTTCGACGCCGTCTCGGACGTGACGGCGGAGGGCGTGCTCGTGAGCGTGTACACGCCCGTGGGCCGCAGCGAGCGTGGGCTCTTCGCGCTCGACGTCGGCGTCAAGGCGCTGTCGTTCTTCACGGAGCGCTTCGGCATCAGCTACCCGCTCAAGAAGCTCGACATGCTGGCGATCCCGGATTTCGCGGCCGGCGCGATGGAGAACTGGGGCGTCGTCACGTACCGCGAGACGCGCCTGCTGATCGACGAGAAGCTGAGCAGCTTCGCGCAGAAGACCGCGACTGCGCGCACCGTGTGCCACGAACTCGCGCATCAGTGGTTCGGGAACCTTGTGACGATGGACTGGTGGACGGGGTTGTGGCTCAACGAGGGCTTCGCGCGCTTCATGGAGTTCGAAGCCGTGCACCACATCTTCCCGGACTGGAACGTCTGGGACAACTTCGTGCAGGAGATCACAATGAGCACGGCGATGGTGAAGGACTGCATGAAAACGTCGCACCCGATCGAGGTGGTGGTGAACCACCCGGACGAAGTGGACCAGATCTTCGACGTGATCTCGTACGCGAAGGGAGCGAGCATCATCCGCATGCTCTCCGAGTACCTCGGTCGCGACGTGTTCTACCAGGGCATCCACGCCTACCTCGTGGAGTTCAGCTATCGCAACGCGCAGACGGAGGACCTGTGGAACGCGCTCGAGCGCGCGTCCGGTCAGAAGATCACCGAGATGGCCAACTCGTGGACGAGCCAGACCGGGTACCCGGTCGTGACCTTTTCGGACAGCAACTCGCTCACGCAGGAGCGCTTCTTCGCGGACAAGAGCTTCAAGGACGGCTCGGGCGACGCGGCGGTGTGGGACATCCCGCTCACGTACATCTCGTCCGAAGCACCGGCGACGATCCAGCAGGCGGGCATCTGGCAGGCTAAGTCCACGCAAGCTGGCGCGGTGCAGACGCCGGTCACCGCGGACGCAGCGACGGCGGCGAAGCTCGTGCGTCCGACCGGCGTGAGCGCGTGGATTAAGGTGAACCCGAACCAGGCAGGGTTCTACCTCGTCAACTACTCGCCGAGCGGCTGGGACGCGCTGCGGCAGCCGGTGAAGGACAAGGTCTTCGGCACGGTCGACCGCATGAGTTTGCTCAACAGCGTGTTCGCGTTCGCGCGCAGCGGCGTGCTCCCGGTCTCGCAGGCGCTCGACTTCAGCAACGCGTACGCGGACGAGCCGGAGCACCTGTGCTGGAAGGAGATCTCGGCGAACCTGGGCTTCTACAGCGCGCTCTTCAAGGGCGAGAGCTTCTACCCGCTGCTGCAGGCGTACATCCGCCAGCTCTTCGGCGGTGTGATGCAGCGTCTGACGTGGGAGACGGCGGTGGGTGAGAGCGCGGACACCGGTCGCTTCCGCCGTGACGTGATCGCGATGCTGAGCCGTGGCGACGACGCCGCGGTCGTCGCGGAGGCGAAGCGCCAGTTCCAGGCGTACTTCGCGGACCGCAAGGGCTCATCGCTGTCGGCCGACCTGCGCGGCGTGGTGTTCACGATCCAGGCGACGCGCGGCGACGCGAGCCACATGAAGCAGCTGCGCGCGTGCTACGAGGAGAGCGACTTCATCGAGGAGAAGCTTGACTGCCTGTCGGCGATCGGGCTCTTCAAGTCGCTCGAGATCAAGCGCGAGGTGATCGACTGGGCTCGCCGGAGCGTGCGCACGCAGGACATCCAGTACGTGTTCGGGAGCGTCGCGGCCGACATGGACGGCGCGCTCTTCGCGTGGGCGTTCGTGCAGGAGAACTGGGAGGCGCTCAACGCGCAGTACTCGCCGCTCGTGGTCGGCCGCATCGTGCTGTCGGTCGTCGCGCGCTTCCAGAGCGAGGAGAAGGCGGCGGAGGTCGAGGCGTTCCTAGCGAGCCGCAAGCACAGCTCGTACGAGCGCCTGCTCGACGCCTCGCTCGAGCGCATCCGCATCAAGAGCGCGAGCTACGCGCGCGACCGCGACGAGCTCGCCAAGTGGCTCAGCGCCGGCATCACCTCGGCGTGAGCAGCAGCAGCAGCAGCGGTAGAGTGCGCGACGCCGCGTCCGTCGTGGCGACTCAATGCCAAGTAGGACGTTCCGCTGCTGCCTCGGAGCTGGTGTCGTTGCGTCACTGGCGCTTATGTAGCTCTTCGTCCTTCATTATCGACACACACACACGCTACGCCACTGCATCCACGCCCTCGCTCCTCCTCCTCCCTCCTCTTCAGCGGCGGCGGGGGCGGCGCCAACAGAAGCCGCCAGTCGTCACCCGCGCAGCTTCCGCACGGCGAACGCGACAGCCAGCGCCACCGACGCCGACGTCGCGGCGCGGCGCAGCGCCGACGGAGCTCCGCCCGTGGGCTCCGGCTCGCTGCCCAGCTGCGCCTGCGCGCTCCGGCTGCGCAGCAAGAACTGCTGCGCGAACCTCAGCAGCGGCACCGAACGGCTCGGCAGGCTGGCGCTCGCGATCTGCACCACGCGCAGCAGGACGGCGCACGCCGCGACGGAGCCCAGCGCCGACGTGAAGAGGAACTGCAGCGTCGTGACGAACATTTGCCGACTGCGGCGCGACGCGTAGAGCTGCGTGCGATGCGAGCAGGAGGTGAGTCGGCGGTGTTGCCAGCGCACCAACGGCGGCGGCAGACGCACCTGCAGCACGAAGAGCGCCGTGGACACCGACGCCGTGCGGTTGAGCGCCTTCGACGACGGCATCTGCACGATCTGCTTGCATCCGCTGCAGACACACGACACGCGCGTCAGAGCCGAGCCGAGCCACCACCCCACGCAGAAGACGCAGGCGACTCACTTCCACACGCGGGTGCTGATGATGTCTGCGAGTACCTGGTCGCTTGACTGCCCCTTGCTCGCCGCTTGGAAGTCGAAACCGGCGGCGGCGGTCGCGGGCAGCTCCAGCTTCTTCACGGCCCGCACGTCGCTGGCGGCGTCTTCGTCCGATGGCGACTGCGACGAGCCGTCGTGGAGCGTCAGCTGCCGCTGCTCCTCCGCGTCGTCGTCGTCAGTCTCCGCCGACGGCAGCAGCGCGCGCTGCACGGACTCGGGGAGCAGCGGCAGCAGCCCCGGCCGCGTGAGCGTGAGCTGGTTCTCCACGGGCATCTGCTCCAGCAGGCGGTTCTGCTCCGCGCGCGAGAGCGGAAGCAGGAACGGCAGGAACGGCTGCACCTTCTCCGACATGGACGAGTCCGTGAGCCACTCGAGCAGCGACGTGCGCAGCAGCAGCTGCTGTAGCGACGCCGGTAAGAAGGCGACGAGCCCCTTCTTGGACGCCTCGTCGAGGTACCAGCGCCAGAGCGGCACGCTCCACGAGTACGCGAGCCCGAGCGCGCCGTAGGCGAGCGCGAGCAGCGCGATCATGACGCGGCGCGAGAGGAACTCGGCGAGGATGACGGTGAGCGAGGCGCAGACCGTGAGGCAGCACGCGAGGCGCAGCAGCAACAGCGCGAGCTCGAGGCGGGTGGCCACGCCCGAATACGCGACGTTCACGAGCAGCAGCCAGCCCATGGGGAGCGCGATGGCGAGGAAGACGACGGCGTGGTCGACGACGAAGGAGTTGTACTTGCTGTAGTCGAGGTAGTAGACCCACGGCAGGTAGCGCTGGTAGAAGTGGTAGTCGTCCTCGAGCAGCGGCGAGAGGAAGTAGAGCGCGCAGCTCAGCAGCAGCGCCGTGGACGCGGCCGCCAGCAGCTGCACGCTCAGCGCGTGGCCGTACGTCTCGCGCAGGAACCGGTCGAGCAGCCGCCGGTACGCGCGCGCTGAGCGCTGCACCCAGTCGTCGGCGGCGCTCGCAGTCATGGCGCCCCTGCCGTGCGTGCTTCTCCCTCCCTCTGTCCCTCTCGGCAAGTGCGCGGTCTTGAGCTTGAGCTTTTGGGCTTCTGACGCTCCGATTTCCTGTCAAGTCAACCTCGGTTCGACACCAGCATACAAACGCCAAGTGTAGATTGTAGAGCATACAATTTCCAAGACGGCCAGTTCCGAACTGCAAGATGGAGGAGGTGGACGTCATGTCGCCCGCGGCGCCGCGCAGACTCCCGCCGCTGCAGCTGCGCGCCAGTGCGCCGACCCACGCAGCAGCAGCGGTGGCGGAAGCGTCCAAAGCGTCCGCAGCTGCCGCCGCCAACTCGTACGCGGTGCTCGCGTGCGCGTTCGCGTCGCTCGGCGGGCTCTTCTTCGGCTACGACCAGGGCGTGACTGGCGGCGTGCTCGTGATGAACTCCTTCCTGAACGACTGGTGCGTCGGTTGGCACGGCCACACGTACGATGCGTGCCGCGCCACGGCGGCCGCTCTCCCTGCGCGCTGGCTCGACTACACGCTCTGGTACAACATGACGTACAACGTCGGGTGCATCGCCGGCGCGCTCGTGGGCGGCTGGGTGGCTGACGCCTTCGGGCGCCGCGTGTGCATCTTCACGGCCGGGCTGCTCTTCTGCGTCGGCACATCGTGGGTCGCGAACTGCGCCGCCGGCGCGCACACAGCGCTGCTCGTGGCGCGCGCGGTGCAGGGCATGGGCGTGGGCAACTCGTCCTTCTCGCTGCCGATCTTCGGCGCCGAGCTCGCGCCGAAGGAGCTGCGCGGCTTCCTCTCAGGCTTCATGCAGATGACGATCGTCACGGGGCTGCTCTTCGCGAACGTCGTCAACTGGATCCTCGAGGGCCACCTGCATGGCTGGCGGCTCGCCAACGCCGTGTCGCTCGCCGCGCCGCTCGTGGTCATGCTCGGGATCTTCTTCGTGCCCGAGTCGCCGCGGTGGACGTACCAGCACCACGGCCGGGACGCGGCGGCCGCGGTGCTCGCGCGGCTGCGGCGGACCGCGAACGTCGGGCGTGAGCTGAACGCCATCCGCGACCAGATCGCGCAGGAGGGGGTCGAGATCGCGCGCTGGCGCGACCTGTTCGAGCCGACGATCCTCAAGCGCGTGGCCATCGCCATGGCGCTCCAGGTGCTGCAGCAGGCGACGGGTATCAACCCCATGTTCGCGTACGGCGGGCTGATCTTCAAGGACGTGGTCGGCGACGGTGTGCTCTCGGTGCTGCTGCTCTCGGTCGTCAACTTCCTCGGCACGGTGCCCGCGATGCGCTGGGTGGACACGTGCGGCCGGCGCCAGCTGCTGCTGCTCGGCGCCGTGGGCATGGTGCTCGGCCACGTCATCGCGGGGGTCGCGTACCTCGCGGGGTGCGACGGCGCGGCGCAGGACGGCGGCTGCTCACGGGAAGGCGCGACGGGCGTGATGGCGGGCACGGCGCTCTTCATCTTCCACTTCGCCGTCTCGTGGGGACCCGGGTGCTGGGTCTACCCGGCCGAGATCTTCCCGCTCAACGTGCGCGCGAAGGCGGTGTCGCTCTCGACCATGGCCAACTGGGTCATGGGCTCGTGCATGGCGTACTCCGTCAAGCTCTTCCCGGCGCTCGACATCAGCGGCGTCTTCTTCGTCTTCGCGGCCATGTGCGGCCTCGCCGGGGTCTTCGTCTACTTCCTGTGCCCGGAGACCAAGGGGCTGCTGCTCGAGGACATCGAGGCGCTCTTCCGCGGCGGCGGTGGTGGCAGCAGCAGCAGCAGCTCTGCACGCAAGAGGAAGTACGAGAAGGTGGAGATGCAAGCGGTGTAAGATGCACGAGTTCGTCCGCGCGCGCGCGTCTCGCTTGGCCAGCGCTGGCAGGCGAAAGAAGCAGTGTATTGGTCGGCGGTCGGGCGTGGGAGTCTTCGCTTCGTCCGCTCGCGCGCACCACCGCTGCTGCGCTCATCCATGGTGCTCGGACGGCGGCGGCTCGCCCCGCCACCCGATATCTCGGCGCCAGACCCTTCACCTCAATCGGCGACCTTCGCCCTGGAACGGCACCACCACCGCCGGCGGCGCCGCCGGCTTCTCCTCCTTCATCTCCTCGTCCGCGTCACTCCCAGCAGCGACAGCAGCTCCGCTGCTCGTTCGCCCGATCACCGGTGCGCCGCCAGCAGTGTTGCTCCCCCCGAGATTACTGCCGCTCGTCGCGGCGCTGGTCGTCGACGACAAGCCGCTCAGCGACTGGCCCGCGCCGTGGAACGACTCGAACTTGCGCAGGCGAGCAGCGCGGAGAGCCGCGGCGTCCGTCGAGCTCTGCTCGCCGCTCTTCTTGTTGAGCCGCAGCCCACCGCCGCCGATCGCTTTGCCGCGCACCGACTTGGCGACGTCTGCCGCCGAGACCGTCGAGACGCCGCCATACGGCGCATCCGACGGCGCCGGCGGCGCCTGCGCGGCGCTCCGCACGGGCGGCGGCGGCACGTAGTCGGCGGGTGCCTCGAAGTCCACCTCGCAGTCCGTCTCGATGATGCACGCGGCCGGCGCGGGCCGCACTTCCCGCACGTCCAGCAGGAAGTTCTTGTTGTTATACTTGAGGCAGATCGTGTCGCCGATCGTCAGGCACGAGAACTTGCGCAGCGACGCCTCGAGCCTGCGTGCGGCGGCGGCGGGGGACAGGGAGGAGGACAGGAGGGAGGCCGGGAGTGAGTGAGCGAGTGAGCAAGGCAGTGATGAGCAGAGAAATCGCGAAGGCCGACGACTCCCGTCGCGTCACGTACACAGCGCGCGGGTTGGTGATATCGAGGAAGTCCTGCGACTGCGGGCGGATCTTGACGAACGACGCCTTCGGGAGCGAGATGTTCTGGATGTTGAGGATCCCGCCCTCCTTCACGAACAGGTTCTGCATCATCTGCGCCGCCGCCGCCGCCGCCGCCGGTGACGATCATGAGAGCGCGCGTCAGTGGGCGGCCGCGCTCTTCTTCCGACCGGTCGCCACCACAGACGCACACGCACACGCACACACGCACCCAGTACGGCATGAAGCAACTGCCCTCTGGTGCGCTGAACTCGAGCACGCCGCAGTGCGAGTGGCGGTTCGCTCCCTCGTTCACGATCTTGAAGAGCATCGGGTACTCGATGTGCAGGCGCGCTGCGTGGCGGGCCGAGCGCGTTCAGATCGGAGCGTCAGTGGGATCCCCTCCGAGCTCCATGGACTCCGTGCACGCACCCAGCGTCTCGAGCGCGGACGGCGGCAGCAGAACTGCGGGTTGGGCATAGGACGCACATACAGACACACAGACACACACTCCGTGAGCAACGAGAGCCGGCTGTTGGACGTCCGCCCACGACGCACTCACTCTTGTCGCCGTCCTCGAGATGCGCCTTGTCGCAGAACGACACGGGGTACACGCGGTAGTGCTCATCGAAGCTGCCGTGATGGCCACAGCAGTAGCAGTGAGGACGCGAGCGCCAAGCGGCCACCGGCAGCTCCGATCCGCCCGAGAGCCCGCGCACGCACCGCTGCGGGAAGTGGTCGCCAAGGTTGAAATTCACGCCGAAGGGGTTGCCGTCGCCCCCGAAGCCGCCGAACTGCAGCGCGACCGTCAGTCACTCTGAGCGCTGCCGCACAGGCAGCAACCGCAGCAAGAGACTATATACAGGGAGAGAGAGCGCGAGAGCGGCGCACGCGCACGCACCATCGTCGCCGTCGCTGCTTGATCCGCTCGCTCTACTCTGCTTTTGCGATGTTCTCCACACCAAAAGGACACTAGCGTGAGTGCTCGTCAAAGTACGAAAGCTTATTCGTAATGGACGAGCAGTGGTGCGCGGCGGCAGGTGCGTGCTCGTGCTCCGACGCCGCTCTCTCTCTCTCTCGCTCGCTCTGCATGCAGCTGACGCAGCAGACTGCGCGTATGTGCGCGTGCGAGTAGCGAAGATCGCGGCGGCGGACTTCCTGCTCGTGGCGGCAGGCGCAGGCTTCTCCGGTGCGTGGAATCACTCAAGACGTATACCTTCTCTCTCGCTCACTCTCATGCGAACTCTCGGCGACGCCAGCGGACTCGGGGCTGCCAGTGTACAAGTGCGTCGCCTCTTGCGGCTGCTGACAGGCTCGTCGGCACTCACCTGCAGTCACATGTCCGGACATCGACCAGCGACATCGCGTCCGTGGCGGCGTACGAGAAGCTCGGCGTGGACTACCAGGACCTCTGCGACCCGTACTGGGTGCGTAGCGCGCAAGCGCAGCAGCCGCAGACGACAGCACAGCCTGACGCCTCGCTGCGTTTCTCGCTGGCACGGCAGCTCGAGGACGACGACGAGGTCTTCTACGGCTTTTGGGGCCACTGCCTCAACGCATACCGAGACACCGCGAGCCACCGCGGGTGCGCCGGGTGTCTGCGCCGCTCGCGTGACACGCGCGCATCTGGAGCCTCACGCCCCGACGCTCGCGTGTGTTGCAGCTACGAGATCCTGCGCAAGTGGAAGCAGCGGCTGGTGCGCAAGCGCGGAGACCGCAGCGCGTTCCAGCGCACGTTCCAGCAGCTCCGAGCGAGCGGCGCGCTCCCGGCGTCAGTGCTTCCGGACGCGATCTCCAGCGACCCGTTCTTCGTCTACACGTCGAATGTAAGCGCCGCGAGCGCCGCTGGGCGAGCCGTAGATGGGGCCGCTCTCGCTCTCGCTCTCTCTCTTCTCACCAGCGCTCTGCCTCACGTCTGCGTGAAGGTGGACGGGCACTTCCACCGCTGCTTCGGCGAAGATGAAGTCTACGAGCTGCACGGCAGCGTGGAGCGCTGGCAGTGCGCCGGCGATCGCGCATCGGGTGCGGGGAGAGCGCCGTGCGGCGGCGTCTGGCGCGCAGACCCGGACTTCCGGTTCCAAGTCGACGCGGAGACGATGAGGGCGGCGGGCGGCACCGTCGCCTCGTGCAAGGGGTGCGGCGGCCGCGCGCGGCCGAACGTGCTCATGTTCCGCGACAGGAGCTGGATCCCGAACGTGGAAGACGAGGTGCGCTGCTGCCGCGCGTGTGGCGGCCGCTGTCGTGTGTGGGGAGACGCGCTGACCGCCCGCTGTTGCTGCCGCGCGCTTGCCAGGAGCGCTACGTGGCGTGGGAAGCGGTGGTGGAGCAGGTGCGAGCGTGCGTGAACCGGCGTGGGGAGCGCGTTTGCGTGAGCGCCTGACACATTCATCGCTTCTTCCTGTCGGCAGATGCTGCATGCGAACCCATCGCTGCGGCTCGTGGTGCTCGAGATCGGCTGTGGCACGAGAGTACGGAGTTGCGCCGCCGTGGTGCGGGGTCATGTGGAGGCGGCGCTGACTGCTGACTGCCGGCTGCCCATCGCTGCCAGGTGCCGTCGGTGCGGAAGGAGTGCGAGATGGTCGTCGCCGACGTGTTCGAGCGCTGCGGTCGCGCGCAGGCGTCGCTGGTCCGCATCAACCCGGAGTTCGCGCACTGCGACCACCCGCTGCTGGCGGCGAACGGGCTCGTGCTGTCGATCCCGAGCAAGGGATTGGCGGCGCTGGAGGCGATCGACCGGGAGCTGAGCGCCGCCGCATCGCTGCCGTCGACGACGGCCACTTAGAGTGCGACGCGAGCCTGCGCGGCGGGCAAGCAAGCAGGCTGATAGAGGCAATCGCACGCACACACACGCCTGGAGGTGTCTATTGAGTCAGCTCGCGCTGCTGCCCGTTGCCGGCGCGATGGCGACGGCGAACTCGAAGCCGGCGAAGAGCTCCTGCTCCTCGGGTTTGATGCGCTCGGACGGCGCGGAGCTCTGGTCGAGCACGTCGTCGAAGTCGGCGGCCGCGGTGTCGCAGTTCGCCTTGCTCTCGTCCACGACGGGGCGGAACGGCGCGGCGAGCGTCTGCGCCGCGTACGCGTCCCAGTCGAAGCCGCGGAGCCACTCGTGCTGCATGACCTCTTCGGCGCCGTGGACGCCGAGCCGCTGCGCCTCGACAGGATGCAGGAGCCCGCGCAGCAGTGATCTGCACGCCGGCGAGACCCTCGACGTCGCGGACTCGTGGCGCATATCGGGCGTGTAGTAGTCGAGCAAGCGCTCGTCGGGGTCCGTCGCGGCGATCCCGGCGAGCCGCGCGTCCGCCGTCCCCGTCCAGGGCTTCTTGCCGAACAGCAGCTCGTGCGCCAAGACGCCGAGCGCGAAGAAGTCCGCCGCGACGCCGTGCTCGTGGTCTTCGTGGAAGAGCTCCGGCGCCATGTACGCCGTTGTGCCGCTGTTGCCGCGGAACCGGAGGCTCTCGGCGTGCACGGAGACGCCGAGGTCGGTCAGGCGCGGGTAGCCGTTGGCGTCGAGGATGATGTTCTCGGGCTTGACGTCGCGGTGCAAGATGCGCTTGGCGTGGAGGTACTGGAGCGACAGCAGCGTGCCCGCGACGTAGAACCGTGCGTGGTCCTCCGCGAAGCCGCCCTTGTGAACGCCCGCGAGGTGGAACTTGAGGTCACCGCCGAGCAGCAGGTCCATGACCATGTAGCAGTTGTGCGCGTCCTGGAAGGCGTGGTGCATCGAGACGAGGAAGGGGCTCTTGGCGACCACGAGCAGGTTGCGCTCGTTCCAGATCATGTCGACGCAGCGCTTGTTCACGACGACGACCTTGGAGAGCGTCTTGACCGCGAACCACTGCGGCGGCGCCGTCTTCTTGCGGATCACGGCGTTGACCTTGCCGAAGCCGCCTTTGCCCACGACGCGGTGCACCTCGAAGTGCTTCATCGAGAGCACGTTCGGGTCGTAGCCGCCCTTGCACCCGAACACGCTCAGCCCCGAGCCCATGGCGCCGCGCGCTTCAGCGAGTACACTCGCGAACGACCTTTCGGGTGTGATGGACTTCGATGACTTGGTGTCGATGTCTTCTGGTGTCGAAGTCGAGGACTTCGTGGCCGCTGTCGAGTCCACGCCTCGCACGTCGACGAGAACAGTAGCGAAGGCGCCGACTCTGTTCAAGTGTCGAAGTCTCAAGCCACTGTCGCGACAGTGTGCTCTAGACGAAGCTCCGGGCCCGCCGCTCGAGCGTCTGGAGCCACCATCTCTCGAATGGCAATGGCGATGGCGCCGATCACCGACCGACATCTGCTCCTGACGGTTGCTCAGAGGCGGTTCGCCTGCATCACCGGCGATCATCTCCTCCCCCACGCTCGTTCGCCCCCATGCTCTCATGCTCTCATGCTCTCACACTGCTGCCGCCACTCGCGCTGGATGCGCTCGGCCTCGTCCTGCGCCACCGACACGAAGCATCAGAGCGTCGTCGTCGTCGTCATCGTCAGCACCAGAGCACCAGAACATGCGAGCGAGCGAGCCGTGTGCAGAACGCACCTGCGCGAGCGACACCTCGTCGCGCATGATGCGCGTGAAGGTCTCTTGCGAGAAGCGCTGGAAGACCGCGGCGGAGCCGGCGACCACGAGCCCCGCGACTTCGGCGATCGCGAAGCGCAGCTCGCCGACAGTCTCACCCTCCTCCTCTCCCTGCGGATCGCCGACGCGGTGCTCCCGCTGCTGCTGCCGGGGGAACACGATCACGAGCGGCAGCGACGGCGCGGCGCCAGCACGCGCGATGAGCACGTTGTGCGGCACGCCGCGCGTCTGCAGCAGCTGCACGAGCGTCCACGCCGCTCGCACGGTGTCGTCGAACGCGGCATCGCCATCAGCATCAGCACCGATGGTGCTGACGGCGAAGCAGCGCATCGGCCAGTCGGGGAACGCGAAGGCGGCGACGACGTCGGAGACGCGGAAGAGCTCGCGCCGGCGCTGGCGCATGATCGGGAGCCGCAACACGCCGCCACCGTTGAGCTGGCTCGGGAAGAAGCACTGGAGGTGCAGGTGGTTCACGGACGACCACGCACCGGCGCCGTTGAAGCCTGTGTGTGCAGGCAGGTGTGCGTGAGCTCGGGAGTGAGCGAGCGCGTGTGCCAGAGAGGGACAGGCGAGCGGCGCACCTAGCGCGAAGTCCGCGCAGGACGCGGCGTGGACGACGGCGATGCCGTAGCGCAGGTACGGGAGCTCGAGTCGCTGGGGCTTGAGCTGCGTAACGTCGAACACCAGAAGCGAGTGCCCGCGCATCTGCACGTGAGGTGAGCAGCGCGAGAGTCAGCGCAGGCAGCAGAGGGCACGTCTGCGCGGCGAACGCACCAGTGGCGACACGTTCACGAGCGCCACGTGCGCAGCTTCGGCGGCGCCGGCGGCGCTCGCGCGGATCTGCGGCGGCCGCGCGGGCTCCTCGTCGACCGTCAATGCGCACAGCACCTCGCTCGGCCGAACCTTGGTGAAGTCGAACGTCGCCCGCGGCGGCGGCGGTGGCGGCGCGCTCGTGGGCGCCGACGCCAGCAGATGCTGGTCCACTGGCCGCTTGCCTCGCGCGTGGCTCGGGTTGAAGAGCAGCGCGAGGCGGAGCGCACCGTCCAGCAGCCGGAGCTGCGCATCAGCCGGCGACGACCGCAGCACGCCTGCCACCTCCTCCTCCCGTGAGATGAATCTCCCGTCGGGCTCACAACGGATGGACGCGCAACGCACCTGGCGTCGCGGCGGCGATGTCCCACGCGTCCAGCAGCAGCGACACGAGCTCCTGCGCCATGGTGACCGGCTGGGGCTCGATGTGTGTGTGAGAGAGAGAGTGAAGGGTAGTGCACAACACAAGAGGGCGACTACGACGACGCGGCCATCGAATGAGACGCCTACGCTCACTCACTCACTCACTCACTCACTCGCTTCACTCGCTCCTGCGGCACAGTGTCCTAGAGCTTGGAGCCCATGGCGGTCTCCGTGGCGTACGTGAGGCCGCCGTCCGACGCGATCACCTCACCTGTGATCCAGCCGGACGCCTTGGACGCCAGGAAGATCGCGAGCCCCGCGAAGTCCTGCGTCTCGCCCACGCGCTCCAGCGGGTGCGACTTGCCCAGCTCGCTGAACGACGACTGCAGCGCGAACGTGATGCCCTTGGCCATCTTGCTCGGCACGAGCCCCGGCGCGATCGCGTTCACGAGGATGTGGCCGCCGTTCGGGCGGCGCGCCAGCTTCGCCGCCAGCACGCGCGTGAGGTGGTGCACCGCCGCCTTCGACGTGTCGTACGCGAACGTCGAGATGGGCTGCGGGCGGAGTCCAGCGGTCGACCCGATGTTGATCACGCGCGCGGCACCAGACGCCTTGGCGGCCGCGTCCAGCAGCGGCAGCAGCGCCACCGTGAGGAAGAACGGCGCCTGCACGTTGAGCGACACCACGCGTCCCCAAGCTGTCGTTCGACGCAGCACACCACGCGCCGCGTCAGCAACGAGCTCGCCATCGCGACGACGAGGACTGCAAGAGAGACAGACTGCGGCGCTAGACTACGCGTCGCGGACGCTATACGCACACCGCACCTTTCTCGCCGTGGTGCTGGAAGTCGCCACCCCACGCCGCCCCAGAGTTGTTGATGAGCACGTCCACACGCGACTCGAGCTTGGCGATCTCCGCCGCCAGCGCCTTGCATCCTGCCTCGGTACCCAAGTCCGCCTGCACCGCCACGCACGTCCCCGGACCCTTCGCGTTCAGCTCCGCCGCTGTCTCCGCGCACGCCTTGAGGTCGCGCGACGCCACGTACACCTTGGCGCCGTTCTGCACGAAGCCGTCCGCCATCATCTTGCCGAT
>JAASFS010000141.1:0-31941 GCA_023333865.1 Globisporangium perplexum | reverse complement strand
TGTCACGAAGAGACATCTTGCTCGCCGAGTAGGCCAACATCTGATCTCTCTCGAGGTCAGTCAGAGGAGGTGCTCTTGGCATCTTCACTGGTCCCCACAGCAAATGTCAAAGTGCCTTAAGGCTTACAGAGCGGTTTGGAACCACACGACACATCAACACAACGCAAGAGTGTCTCTAACAGCCACCAAACAGCTCGGTTCCCCACTGTCCGTATACTTTTGACGCGCGCTCAGATTGTCAGATATTTTCTTGTGGTCGTCCTGAGGCTAGGATTGGTCAAATCGAGCCCAAATTTCATCACAAGAAAGCTCTCGGAGGGTTCTATCAGGCCTGAGAATATCTCGGTCGAAAACGCGTTTATGAAAGAGTTATTCAATTTTTCAACTTTTTGGAGGGTGTCCTTATCTTTTTGGCGCGCACTGTAGACTTGAATTGTTTGTTCCAGATGTCTAAGATAATTCTGTGAGTTTACATCTGTCTAAGATGTCTAATCGTTGCCTTGCAATTGTCGAGTACCGGTATCACCTACCACTTGCTGGGGTTGACTCGTGGCTCCTTGTGTCAAGCCCATGCGACGCCCACGACCAGCAGCGCCGCGCACACCGGCCGTCGTCTGGGGCGAGGAAGACAGCGATGGTGGTGGCGGCGGCGGTGGCGGCGGCGGTGGCGAGGGCGACGACGGCGCGCGCAGCTTCACTGGCACGGGCGCCGCCGTCCGAGCGGGCGCGGAGTCGCCGGACGAGGACGAAGACGCGGCGCTGCTCTCGGCGCTCGCGTTCATCGACGAGCTGCACCTGCCGCTGGGCGACGCGCTCGGCGGTGGCAGCGGCAGCCACTCGCCACCCTCAGCAGCCGCGGACGCGCTGGCGGCGCTCTCGGCTCACTCGCAGCCGCCGCTGCTGCTGCAGCCTCAGCAGCCACTGCTATGGAGTCAGCCCCAGCTTCAGCATCTTCAGCAGCAGCAGCGACCGTTGATGCAGAGCGCAGGAGAGAGTGCGTGCGTGTATGGCGCTGGGCACGCGGTGCCGGGGGTGGCGCCGATGGCAACGAGCGGTCCGCACGCGTCCGCGACCAGCAACAGCAGCAGCAGCAGCACAACAGGTGCCCTCAGCGGCAGTGGCGCCGTCCACGCTGGCGCCAGTCGAAAGGTGCAGCAGCTGCTGAAGAAGACGGCGGTGGCGAAGGAGAAGAAGCGCCGTCCGACTGCAGTCGGCGGCAGCACCATCAGCGTGAGCGCTATCATCGGTGTCGACGGTGGTGTCGGTGGTATCGCTGGTGTCGTTGGTGGTGTCGGTGGCATCGGTGGCGTCGGTGGTGTCGGTGGTGTCGGTGCTGGCGGCGACCCCAAGCCCAAGCCCGCGACCAGCAGCAGCCTGTCGAACCGCGCGCGCGACGCCCGCAAGGAGGAGCTCATCTACCTGCGCAAGAAAGTGGCGGAGCTGGAGCAGCAGCTCGTCGAGAGCAAGCAGCGGCACGAGCAGCTGCAGAGCAAGCACGCGGACCCGTACCGACATCTCGATGCGCACCCGCACCCGCACCTTGAGCATGATCGTGGACACCTGGCGCATGACCACGGACACCGGACGCTGAGTACGCAGGAGTATGAGATGCGAGGCACTGGAGCGACTCAGGTGGCGGCGTGCGGGGCGAGCGAGGGAGAGCGGAGGACAGAGACGCACGCGTTCGCGAGTAGGAACGCTCGAGGCTCGCGCGTGGCTCGCTCGTCGAAGCGCCGTGCTGCCGCGTACAAGCAGCAGCAGCAGCAGCAGCATGAGCAGGAGCAGGAGCAGGAGCAGCCAGCGAGTCTGTGGCAGGAGATCGTGAGTCGACAGTACGACCAGCGCGTGCGGGCGGAGCGCGAGAACATCCGGCTGAAGCTCGTGCTGGAGAACCAGATCAAGGTCGCGCGCGGGCTGGAGAAGATGTTACAGAAGACCACGAGCACCAAGGTGTGTGGGGTTGGGGTGCGAGTGTGCATGGTGTGTGCGAATATGTGTCGCTGCTTGCGTGTTGTGTGTCGCTGGTTCACATGGACGATTCGGTGCGCTGACACCTCCCGTGCATCTCCTGCATCTTCTTCGCATGCTCTCACGAGAACAGGAGTTCGAGAAGATCCTGCACGGCAACAAGCGGTTCCGCTGGGCGACGGATTCGCCTGTGCCGCCGCAAGAAGAGTCGGATGCCCGACTCATCAGCGAGCTGCTCGCGGGTCTCGACCAGTCGTACCTCGAGGCAGAAGCCGTGTTCGAGGCGAACGGACTCGCGCGCGCGACGGGCAGCACGCGCATCGACGTCGTGGTGCGACCAGATGAGCACTTCGGCATCCAGCTCGAGGTGTTTGCGAGAAAGGTGCTGCCGTTCGACATGCGCTCGGCGGGCTCGGTGGTGTGGAACCACTACGCGCACTCGAAGGACCGACTCCCGAACCGAGTGTACCGTCGGAACGCACCGCAGGTACGGGTGTGATGCGCGTCCGGCCGTCGTGATCATGCTGTGTGACGAGGTGGTGTACTGAACGTGGTGACTTCGGGGCGAGCGTTGTTACAACGCAGTCCATCAACGCGACCGAAGACACAGTCGTCGAGGACTTCAATCTGGAGATCGAGTGGAACGACTCGATGGCGCTGTACCGCGAGCGCGTGGCGATGCGGCGCTACACGGAGGAGAAGCGCATCGTGATCGTATGGCGTGAGCTGTCGGACACGCTGCGCATCGCCGACGAGCCGACCGACGGCGTGCGGTTCATGGAGCGCGGGTACATCGTGATCCGGGAGGACGACGTCACCTCCGAGGACAACTGCGCGCACGCAGCGCCATCATCTCCCCGGATCGTGCTGCAGACCTGCTACCTGACGGCGCCGCTGTCGTACGGCATCCTCGCAGATGCGAGCTCGACCAAGATCGGCGTGGTCACGGACTTCATCATCGGCACGATATCCGCGAACATCTCGTCGAGCTTCGAGATCATCGAGAACGTGCTTGTGGAGCAGTCAGTCAAGGCGCATTGGCGGGGAGAGCAGTCGCGGTGATCGCTAGAGGATCTGCTGCCCAATCGTACGTACAATGCCTGGCATCTTGGAGTGTGAGCTCCGTTCTCTTCCTGCAGGCAGCACAGCTCTTCTCTCCGCAGACAGTCTCTCTCGACAAGAGCACCAGGGTGTACGATTAGAGGCGCATACACACTGTCGTAGGAGTGGCTGACGGTGCGCACCAACTGTCGACACGTCAGGCGTTCCCGTCTTCGTCGACGAGCGCGTTCTCGAGCTCCTGGTTGGTTTTCGTCGTGGAGGAGTCGAGCATCGGGATGAGCAGCTCCCGGATCGTCGCTTGGCGCCACAGCTGCTTGTACGCGACGTCGGCCTCGTCGGGCTTGAACTCGTAGTAGCACTGGATGTTCGTGGCCGGCGCTTCGGGGCTATCGCTGCAGCGCCGAACGATGATCCACTTCTTCGACCGGACGTGGCGACATGTATCGCCGCTCTCGGTGAGTCGCCCGACGAGCGTGTCGATCACGAAGACTGTCTGCAAGTTGCCCGGGAAGCTGCGCACCACCTGGTGCACTCGGACGACACCAGCCTCACCGCACGAGCTGAAGTTGCTCAGGAACTGGCGCGCGACGGTGCTCTCGGACGCCTGGAAGAACTGTTCGACGTGTTCATGTCAGCACTCGTCGGTGTCGCATCGGCAAAGCAGTGCGAACAGCTCGCACCTCGATTGCGTGGTGTCGCGCTGTCGGACGCGCGCCGACCAAGTTGCCGACCACAAGGCTCACGTACGCCAGGTCGTAGGGGACGATGTGGGAGTCAACCATCTCGAGCTGCAGCGACGACGAAGTCGAGTTCTCGTTCACAGTCCACTCGCGGAACTCCGGCTGGTCCGGCGACCCGCGTGCCAGGAAGTGCGACTCGATGGAGCCGACGCTGCGGAGCATCACCACGCTGCCTCGCAGCAGCTTGTGGAACACGAGTGTGCATCCTGGTGCGGGAGGCTGCGGGCTGGGAGGAACGATGACGCAACTCGCCATTCGCTGGATACAAAGCAGCGGTGGTTGGTCGACCTGCGGTTGGCTCATCACAATCGCGGCCGAGAGGTAGCAAGCAGCACGCACCGCGATGCGTTTCGCGAGAAGCTTGCGCACGCGCTGAAGCTGCTTCCGCTGCAGCTGGAGGCGCCGTCTGAGCACGCGGTTCAGCACCTCCGACTCGTCCAGCGCCTCTCGTTGTCGTCGCACGATGCACTTCCACACGCCGCCGACTGGTGTCGTCTCGCCGTTCTCGTCCGAGTCGTGCCCTCTGGCTGCGACCACTGCCGCTAACTGGCGCTTCCAGCGCTCGCGCTCGTGCACGAGCTCCTCCTCCAGCGCCGCTGCCTCCACGCGGAGCCCCTCGAGCTCCGCCTTCCGCGACACGCGCTTCTTCGGCAGCGCTGCTTCGTGCATCGTGGTTCGATTCGGGGTCTCCACGACGCAGTCGTCGCCCCAGCACGCGACAAAGTCACCCAGGAGAGCGTCCAAGTCTCCAGCTCCCAACCGCGGAGTCTCCGCCTCGAAGCTGCCGTCGCCGGCCATGGGAACCGTGTTCTTGCGAGTGAGCCAAGAGCCAAGGAGACAAGGAGCAGACGACGGTGTTTACCCTCCCACAGAGCTCTGCATGATTGCTTCCGAGGTGCTTTGGTGGTGCGTGCGACTCGGTAGTCGGTCGTGACACCTGATGACGAACGCTGGCGGATCGAGTCGGTGGTGGGACACCAGATCACGAAGACACACTCGAAGACACAACCGAGAGTTCGCGTTAACGTGCGTATCTTCTCTCACTCGGCTCCCATCACCGGCGCATGCACTGCTCGATGAGCCTCGACTCGAGGCTCCGCTGGCCTTTCACGAGGCTGTCGGTCCACATTGGCACGAGCGAGTCGTGGATCACAGCAGACGTCCAGTACCCTTCGCACCCCCGCTGCAGATCCACGCACGAGATCTTGTGGTACGACCGCATCGACGTCGTCACGCGGTGGTTGCTGCTGCTGCTATCGTCGCGCAGCAGCGTCCACTTCTGTTCCTTCAGCACGATGCCGACGATCGTCTCCCCCGTCGGCGTCACCGGCGTGATCAGGTTCGTCGACACGAACACCGTCTCCTCGTCGCCGTCGGCGAAGCAGCGCGAGACCTCCTTGGAGCGCACGTGACCCTCGACGGTCGGCTTGCTGAACGCGGCGATCATCTGCCGCAGCGCCATGTCGCCGATCGTCTGGAAGAACTGGAGAGCGCAGCACGCACAGAGCAAGCGCGTCAGAGGCATTTCGACTTCGTGGTATCAGCCAAAGGCAGTACGGTGCACGTACCTCGCAGTTGTAGTTGCTTGTCGCGCGCGGTGTGGGCAGTCCACAGTTCTTCCGCAGCGCTTGCACGACTTGGTGCCGCTCGAACGGGAGCGTGTAGCAGTCGACGAGCTCCAGGAAGGTGTCGCGCGCGTCGAGCGTGAGATCGTTCTGCACCGCCCACCCGCGGAACGTCGGGCTCTGGAGATGCCGCTGTGTCGCTGTGCGCGTTTCGATGAGCTCGCGGACACGCGCGGTGTCGCCGTGCATCAACGCTGTGTCGCGGATGACCGTCTCGAAGTCGTCGTGGCTCTCGGCGAGCACTCGCTGCGCGCTCGGGGGCTCCAGCAGGTACAACGCGCTGTCGAACACCTGTCGGTGCCGAGCATAACACACGTCAGCGCCGACACGCACGGTCGCTCTCATATCCCACCGCCACCCGCTGCACGCACCGTCGAGCTGGTCGCGCGCTTCATGAGCACCTTGCGCAGCTGGCGCGCAGCCTTGCGGTGCAGCAGGTACTCAGCGCGCAGCCGCGCGTTCGTCTCCTCGGCGCCGTGCAGCAGCCCGCGCTGCGCGTCCGCCACGAGCTTCCAGCGCGGCGTCGTCGTGAGCGTTGCAGCGCTCCTGCTGCTGCTGGTGACAGCGCCGCCACCGCCACCTCCTCCTTTCCAGTAGTCGCGCAGCTCCTGCAGCTCCTGCGCGAGTTCGTGGGACTCGTCGCGCAGCAGCGCGATCTCCTCTTTGCGGCGCATGCGCTTGGGCTTCGGCGCGGCGCTGCGCTTCGCCTTCTTCCTCGCCGTGGCTCGCGTCGCTGTCAGCTGGAGCGGCGACGGTGGCAGGTCGCTCTCGGAAGAGCTCGCCTTCGGCGAGCACGAGGACGGCGATCTGGGCGGCGCCGTCAGCAGCGCCACGAGCGACCCGACGGCCGCGCCGCCATGGCTGTCGACGCGCAGCGCGGGGGTCGGCGCGAGCATGTAGGCGGTGTCGGCGGTCATGCGGGCGAAGGTTGGGGAGTCAGCTCCTCGCATCGAGGCGAGGTCTCTGAGTATTCGGTGTTCAACCGTGGACCACGTGGATGATTACCACCCTGAAAAGACTCGGTTGATAGCGCGTTGCACGTCCCGAGGACACATGTTCTGGTGGTCAAGAGGAGCAAGGTGGACGTAGATTGTTGCACTCTACCAGCTCGCCAGCATCTCGTGAGCAGCGCGGCTCGCATCACTCAGCCCGGTCGGTGTTCGTCTCAAAACGTGTGGCGGATCCGACCTCCGAGGGTCAACACATCTTCAGTTCGTCCACTCGATGAATCGACGAACATCACTGCGAGGTGGCGGCGAGCTCGAGCAAGTCGTTCTCGATCTTCTGCGCGAGCAAGCTGTAGCCTCGGTCCCACATCGGGATCTGGGACGCCTCGATCGACTCACGGGTCCACAGTTTGCCTTGCGAGAGCGGGTGGGACGTCAGCGGGGCGATCGTCGAGTACGTCACCATCGCGGTCTTGTGCGGACCTGCCGCAGTCGGCACCGCCGGAGGTCTGTCGGTCAGGATGATCCACTTACGCTCCTGGAGGATCTGTCCCGGCAGCGCGCGACTGTCCTCGGCCGACACGACGTCCAGCAGCGAGCAGTAGAGGAAGACCGAGCGGGACGGCTCCACGAAGTTCTGGAAGACGCTCCGCATGCGTGGCACGCGCTCGCTCTTCCCGAAGCGGTGCTCCTCCTTCACCATGAGCACTGTCGACTGCACAGACTACTCGAGAACAAAGCAAACGAACGTGTAAGATGACAGTACTTCGCAGACCAAGTGCAGCGCAACGCAGCGCGTACTGTACCTTGCCGCCGCCCACTTGCACGCGGGTCGTCGTGATGTGGCTGCAGAACGTGTGGATCAGGTTGTTGATCTGCGAGATGCTGAACGGCAGCTCCTCCACGTCGATGAGTTCGATGTACGGCGCCGACGCGCCTTGCTTCACGTCCCACTTGCGGAACTTGCCGTGCGGCGGGATCTTGGCGCGCATCGCGCGCTCGACGCGGTCCGTGTGCATGTACATCGCCGTCGTGTTCGACAGGAGCTGTGCGAAGACGTGCTGGTCGTCGGGAGACTCGCCCACCTCGTGCCACGGCGCGAGCGCTTTGAAGCGCGGCTGCATTGTCTGTGAAGCAGAGCGATGCATACGAGCGCCAGTGTGGCTGTCTGTCAGTCCTACGCAAGCGCCAGAGCGTACTGTGGACTACGCGAGGACCCACCGTGGCCTGCGCGATGCGGTTGAGCAGCACGCGGTGCAGACTCTTGGCCATCTGCTTGTGCTCGCGCACCGCGGCTTTGAGGCTCTGGTTGTCCGAGCGCACGAGCAGTAGGCGCTGTTGCTGTCGCTCGGCGAGCCGCTTCCACAGCGGCGGCGTGGAGCTGTCGCTCGAGGTGCCTTGCACGCACTGCCGCAGTTGCTGGAGCTGCTGCTCGAGCTGCAGCGCCTGCACGCGCAGCTGGACGGCTTCCTCCTTCTCGCGCTCGCGCGTGCCGACGGTCTTGGGCTTGCGGATCGTGTGGACAGCGGTTGGCGGGGTGGCCATCTCGCTGTCACCGCGCTGAGAACGCGCTGGTCCTGCTCGTGCAGATCTCGCTCCGCTAACCGCCGCCACGCGGTCGCCGCGATGCTTTCCCTTCGATGGCTTTCGTCTCATGCGCACAGGACTCACCACGAGCGTCGTGGGGGTCGCGTCGCGCACCGTCGCCACCAGCGGTGGCGACTCGATCGCGTCGTCCTCGTCGCGCCATTCTTCGAGAAACGCCTGCACCGCGGTCACCTCGCTGCGCAGATTCGTGTCGCGCGTCGCGGCCAGCGCTCGCGGCGACAGGAAGTTGCTGGTGTTGCTGCTGCTAGTGCCGGAGACCGCGAGATGCTGGTGGTGCTGGTGGTGATGCTGCTGGTGGTGGTGGAACGCGGGCGACACGGGCTCGTCGCAGAACGCGTCGATCGAGTCGCGCTCGAACAGCAGACTGTCGAGATCGAAGGACGGCGCGTGCGCTGGTGCTTGGATCGACACGTGAGATGCGGCGTCCGTCTCGGCGATCGCGCTGCTGGAGGCAGCGCTGGAGCTGCTGCGAGCGCCGCCGCCGCCGGTAATCACGCGCGAACGACTCGAAGGGCAATCGCCGTCGCGCGCGACCATCGGAGTCATCAGCTCGCGCGCTGCTTCCGCTGCTCGAGTCGATCTGAATGCCGTCGCCTCAGCCGCAGAGGACGAGCGGAAGGAACCGGACGAGCAACAAGCGAGCAAGCAAGCGAGAGCGGAGCTGGCATAGAGATTAGTATTGCGCTGCTAATCACGAGTCTGGAGCGCTCGTCATCTGTTGGATGCCGCGCAGCTCGAGGTCGCTTGCTCACTTCACCGAGCGCTGGTTGTCGACACCTCGAGTCTTCCTGCTCTGAACTGCAGTTCGCAGTGTTCCTTGCTGCTCTTACTGCTTCGTAGCTGGCCGCCGGGCTGAGATCGCTCGTCGAGCACGCAGCGTTAGTTACCACGAAGCCTACCTTGCTGTCCGTGATCGTCACGGATATCATGTCCAAACAACGGTGATGACGAGAAGCGCTGGAGGCGGCGAACCACAATCACCTGGAGCTCGTCATTGCGCTCATACGTGCATGCGCACATTCATGTTCGTGGCGACAGGAGGTGGCTATTGGTGTCGTTGTTGCTGTCGTTGCTGTCGTTGCTGCTGTTGGAGACCAAGAGCTGATGGTGAACATGATGTCGCGCCGCGAACTTGGCTAAGAAGTGCCAGGGGTGGATACTCAGACTATTTGCATCATTTTCAAGGAACATAGCAATCATTTAGCGTCGTTTTACAGAACATCTGAGTGTTTTCGTGAATTAATTGTAAATGCGAGTCTTTTCATAAATATAATAAACAACAACAATCGTGCACCCTCATTTTCCGCACTATCGGAGTAATCGGTCATCCATTTGGCGCTTGGGTGTGTGCGTGTGTGCGTGTGTGCGTGTGTGCGTGCGTGTGACTCGAGTTGACGGCGGCGGCGGCGATGCAGAGCAGCAGCAGCAGCAGCGCACTCTCCGACTCGCGGCGGCGCAAGCAGCAGCAGCAGCAGGCGGAAGAAGAACGCGGCGCGCTCGCGTGGATCTTCGCAGCAGCAGCAGCGGACCACTCGAACCCTCCGACTGCCGCGTCACGACGGCTCCAGCAGCGCCAACAACAACAGCTCGTGAGGCGGCCCACTCACCGACCGAACAGCACGATGCGCGCAACGCTCTCAGCCTCCTCGCACACGAGCAACACGGGCAGCAGCGACAGCGACAGCAGCAGCGCCGCCGTCACTTTCGAGGCGACGCCGAAGCCCAAGTTCTCGCACACGGGAGCGCGCCAGCGGTACGAGATCCGACAGCTGCGCACGCAGGTAGCACACATGGAGCTGCTGCTCCAGCAGCTGGTGTCGCCGGCCGCCAGGGACGCGCGGCCGCCTGCAACCGACGCGAGAGAGCGCGACGCCGCGCGGAAGCAGCTCGAGCACCTCGTGCGCTCGCAGCGCGAGAACCAGCAGCTGCGCGCGCGTGTGCTGAGCCACAAGAAGCTGGCGCGCAGCCTGCGGCGCATGCTGCTGCAGCGCGTGGCAGACAGCGTGGTAGGTGGGCAGAACGGGCAGCTGTTGGCTCTCGCAGACCTCGTAGCTCTCGTGGCGGCTAACGTCCGCGTGCTGAGCGTCGCCCGCAGCTCCTGAGCGAGAAGCTCTTCCGGCCGCGGAGCGACTTCGAGCTCATGGGCGACGACCGCTTCATGTTTGCCAAGATGGTCGCTGAGGTGCGCGACGCGCACGCGAACCTGGACGCGAACGTGCGGGCGGTCGAGCGCCACTTCCGCGCGCGCGGCCCGTCCCGCGACTGGCGCGTGGGGCTCGACGCGCGCCAAGCGGTCGTGCTCGAGGTGTTCGTGAGCGCGGAAGTGCCGTTCCGGAAGGCGGAGGTCGACGACGCGGTGAAGCTCCTCCAGAGCAGCAAGATGGCGACCGCCCGTCCGCACGACCCTCGCGTGAGTGCACAGCACCGACGTGCTCTCGTCCTCGCAGCTTGCTTGCTCGCAGGCGCTGACAACACCGTGCGTGATCTGCTTCTGACCTCCAGGACTTCGGCGGCTCGTCCGAGATGTTTGCTATGACGGAGCTCACGAAGATCACGAGCCCGACGGATGTCGGGATCTACCGCCAGCGGCAGGCAGGCTGGCGGGTCGGAGACGAGCGCCGCTCTGTGCTGGCGCTGGTCGCGTACCTCGACTGCGTGGACGAGCACGCGAACCCGGTGCCGGGGTTCGTGTTCAAGTTCCAGATGTGGAAGCTCCGCACGGCGCACGTCCACGTGAACGCACGCACGGGGGAGCAGGAGCACTCGACGACGCTCCAGTACTACGCAAGGATCTCGCCGACGCTCGTGGGCGGGCCGTACTCGCTCGACTGGGATCGGAGCGAGATCGAGCGAACCCTCATCCCGGTGTTCGACCGCCAGATCGCAAACCGGATCCAGGCGACGGAGAACATCCTCATCGACCGCCGCATCTCGCAGTCGTGACGCTCGCGCTCGTTCGCGGTGGGTAGGAAGGTTCGAAGGTTAGATCACGTACGAATGAACGCTTCTTGCTCGCGTTGGTGCGCTTGCTGTGCGGCTACAAGCGTCGATGCTGGTGCGCTCGAGCACCGGAGCAGATCCGTGCGACACCAGCCAGCAGCGGTTTACGCTGGCGAGCGACGAAGGGATGAGAGTGATGAGAGTCCGCCCGTCTGGTCACTTCGCGAGTGTCTGCATCAGCTGCCTGGCGCTCCGGACCTGTTCGTTCCAGGACTTGCGATTGCTGCCTCGTTCATTCTCGAACGCGCGTCCGCGTGCCAACAGAGAGCATCAGGACGCTCGATGGTGTCGCCCCCAGCACGCCACCACGAACGCTCGCCATCGCCTCGAGACTCTCTCATCTCTTCGATCGCCGACGCGATTGCGGACGCTCCGATCATCCAACTCGAGTGCTCGATCGAATGCGAGATCGGCGCTGCGGGAGGTGGAGGCGGCATCGAGACTTCCGTCAACGACGAGAGCGCTCACGTCGACTTGTGCGCCATTCCTCACGCCGCGACTGAGCTCGACCAGCTTGTATCGCCTGGAGCCCCTGGAGTTGCTCAAGCGCGAGCTGAAGCGAAGGCGGCGTCTTGCAAGCCGAGGTTCTCCACCACACGTGAGAGGCAGCGACACGAAGCAAAGGTGCTGAGAGAGCAAGTGCTGGAGCTCACTGCCACGCTCGCGAATCTGCAGAGTGCTGGCACCACGCGAGTGTCGCCAGCGAGACCACTCAAGATCTGGGAGAGCGTCGCTCAGAGCGAGCGCGCTCGCCTGACCCATTCGCGCAGCGAGAACGAGCGACTCCGCTTGCGAGTGCTGGAGCAGAGGAAGCGAGCCAAGACGATGCAGCGGAAGCTGCTGCAGAGCGTTGTGTCCAGGAACGCGGTGCGTACTGCTCACTGCTTGCTGCGATGGGGTTGCCAAGAGTGCTGCCAGAACCCCCACTGACGAGCGATTCGCTCCTCCAGCTCATGAACGAGCAGGTCTGGCGTCGCAGAGACGGCTCCGACTTCCAGCTGCGAGATTACAGGATGTTCGAGGCTCTTGCTCGCGACGTCTCCACGATGCTCGCCGACACGAGCTCGGTTCTCGGGGTTCTTGCGCAAGCAGCGCCACCCAGTGGCGGGTTTTGCAATCGGAAGATGCGCGTCGACGACTCGAACGCAGTGTTTGTCGAAGCGATCCTGTGTGACGAGTACCCGTTCTGCAGAACGCAAGTGGACAGCGCGGCGCACTGCCTTCGACACAGATACCGACCAGGCTTCCGCAAGTTCGATTCTCAGGTGTGTAGCTGCATTGGCGGCTCATACGTGTCTGGTATCCCGTCCTGACAATGATGCGTTGTTGCAGCACTTTGGTGACGCGCGAGACATGGTCGTGACGTCCGAGTGGACGAGCGGCATGAAGCCTGCCGAGCAAGGGAACTACCGTCACGTGCATGTGACGCGATCTCTCAAGAGCAGTGAGAACTCGCTGACCGTGTCCGTCGGGTACATCGACTCGGTGGATGACCGAGGACTCCCCACGCCAGAGCTGATGCTGAAGGTCCAGATCTGGGCGGTGCGCTTCGAGACGTTCGCGGGGACCACGAAGCCTTCGACACTGGTGCAGAGCTTTGCGAGGATCACTCCTGTCGCGCTCCACGGCTCGAGGTCGCCGCGGTGGACCCAGCAAGCAGTCGAGAGCGTCATTGTCCCGATGTGGGAACGAGAGATCGATGCGCGGAAGCAGTCGCTCGAGAACCTGCTCCTCGACCACAGCAGCTTTGATTAGCGTGTCGATACAATGACCAGAGTTGCGATGTCGGCGTTCATACCGGACAGGAACGCACATGAACACGAGAGCAGGCGTTCTGTTCCCTTTGCGATTTGACTTCTTGAGGGACTTCAATCGATCGAGAGCAGGCATCGTCGTCTTCAGAGAGAGATCGGGAAGAGAAGGAGTTCGCTTCGCGCGATTTCTCGACGACATCGATCGGATCACGGCACCGACTTCTCAAGCCATCACTTTGGTTGCCATGCCAGTTGATGACCTCCCTCAAAGTGTACACGAAGCGAGACAGCAGGTGCAACACCCAGCGAGCGCGATCACCGGACCATGCCCATCAGTGCGCCTGGCTCAAGCGTCGGATGTGCAATGCGCTCGAGATCACTTGCGAATCGACCGCCAAGCGCGCGCGTCGATCTCCACGCGCGCGATGAACACTGCAGTCGCCGAGTTCGGCTTCTCCGAGAACATCGGCGACCTCGACGACATCGCAATCCTCGAGGACCTCGTCGCCTCATGGGACGACGACATCGAAACGCAGGAGCCGCTGCAACATCCTCAGTCGGCGGAGCAGATCTACACAACGGACAGCGCGAGCGTCACGGGCTCGAGTGAGTCGGACTCGCTCGAGAGCGATGCGAGCACCATCGAATCGGCTCCGACTGCGAAGCGAACGCGCAAGCCGCCCAAGTTCGCCAACACCCGCGCGCGCCAGCAGCACGAGATCCGGCAGCTCAATGAGCAGGTGGCAGCGTACGAGGCAACACTGCGAGAGCTCAAGCGTCTCAATGCCGTGGAACCGGCGGTTGAGGGCGAACACTTGGCGACGGTGGCGTGGAAAGGTATCGCGAACGACCAGCGCGAGCAGCTCGCGCGTGCACGTCTCGACAACAAAAGCCTGAAGCTGCTGGTGATGGATCAGAAGAAGCTCACGAAGAGCCTGCAGCGCATGCTGAGGGAGCGAGTCGTCAACAGCGCGGTGCGTCGGAGTGCGGACGAGTGCTGCGTAAAGATGCCTGCTTGGACCTCCACGCATGTCGTGTGAATGGTGTGGGAGGCTCACGAAGGCGCTACTAGCAGATCCGATCAGCGAAGCTTGTGTGTCCGATGGCAGCCGCCAGTCTATCGATCGACGACCACGTGAGCTTCTCCGACCTCGTCTTCAGCCTCGGCAGCATGATCACGAACGCGCGCGCGACGCTCGACGTCCTCGAGCAGAGCGCGCCGAGCAGCGGCTCGCACCGCAGCTGGCAGCTGGGCGTCGACGCGAACAAACGGTCCCTGCTGGAGGTGGTCGCGTGCGAGGAGGTTCCATTCCGCAAGACGCTGGTGGACGCTTCGATCCAGCGATTCCTCAGCGCGTCAAAGGCGAACTACCGCGAGCTCAACGCCGAGGTGCGTCCATGAACTCATGCTCTTAGCCACTCTAGGCAGGTGGCTTGCGTTGACCTCACTGTGTCGTGTTGGTGCAGCACTTTGGCGGATCTAGAGATGTGAAGGTTGCCGAGGAGTTCTCGTCGGTGTCTCGCGTGGACGGACCTGACGGCTATCGCTACCGTCGAGCCTCTCGCACATTCACGGACGACGCGCGCACTGTGGTGTTCTCAGCTGGCCGCATCGAGTGCGTCGACGAGCGAGGCGATCCAGTTCCGGGTTTCGCGTGCGAGATCCAGTTGTGGGTGCTCCGCACGCAGAAAGCGCACTCTGGAGCAGGTCTCGCTGAACCACCACACCTCTCGACAGTGACGCAGCGCTTCATCCGGATCACGCCGCTCGAGACTCGCGGGTCACCGGACCCGCCGATGCGCTGGAGCAAGGCGACGCTCGAGACAGAGCTGGTCCCGCTCCTGAACCGCGAGGTCTCCTCTCGCGTGCAGCGCTTCGAGAACGCGCTGGTGCGCCATGAATCTGGGTGACACCTGCAGGCTTACAGAATTCACTTTAGTGACACGCTTGCTTTAGTGACACATTTACTCCTATTGCTGGAATGTTTGTAATCACTACCCTGTTTTATTCACTACGGAGAAGTGGCCATCTGACGTTCGTCCTCATTTATCATCTCTCTCGCAATGGCACTCGACATGCACGACGAGCTCACGCCGCGCGCCGCCGCCGCCGCCGCCGCCAGCGCCTCGTGGCTGCCGGAAGACGACGGCGACGACTTCTCATGGATCCTCCCACTCGCCGACGAATTCGACACCTTCAACACCATCAGCACTGGGAGCGCGAGCGTCGGCGCCTCCAGTCCCTCGAGCTCCGTCGCGCCGTCGACGCCGAACGTCGACACGGAGAGCAGCAGCGACGCCGCGAGCTCCACAAGCTCTCCGAGCTACCGCAAGCCCACGAGAGCGCCGCGTAGTCAGAAAGCGGCAACCGGAGGCGTGCGCATGCCGAAGCTCGCAAACTCGCTCACGCGCACCAAGCACGAGATCGGGACGCTGCGCGAGCAGGCGGCGGAGCTCGAGGGTGTGCTGCGCCGCCTCAAGAAGTCGACCGGCCGCGCGCGTTCCCAGTCACCGATCGGGTGCGACGAAGCGCTCGGCGGCGTCGAGATGCAGGAGATGGCGGCGCTCTGGAAAGGCGCCGCCAAGCACCAGCGCGACCTCATGAAGCGCGCGATGCGCGAGAACCAGAAGCTCCGCCTGAGCGTGCTGGACCAACGAGGGCTCATCAAGATCCTGCAGAAGATGATGCTCGAGCGCACGGTCGAGACTGCGGTGCGTTCGTCTGCTCGCTGGGGTGGGTGTCAGGTCACGCTCTGTCGATCGTGCTCATCCGTCTCGTCGTGACTGCAGGTACTGCGCGAGAAGCTGCTGCCTCCGAGCGTCGACGTCGACCTCACGGACGACGACCGCGCTATGATGACGAACCTGATCGCCAGTCTCGCCAGCATGCAGCTGGGTCCGAACGCGTCGTGCGTGCGGCGCGAGAAGCGCGCGCCGGACAGCGGCTCGTTCTACAGCGTGGAAGTGTGTCGAGACGCAGTGCACGGCGTGACGCTCGAGATGATCGCAGGCGAAGAAGTGCCGTTCGGGAAGGCGGTGGTGGACCGCGCGATTCACAGTAGCTTTGGGATCTCTTCGCCTGGGTACCGGCGATACGATCCTCGGGTGCGTGTGCTGCTAGCTGCTGTCGCCCCTCTGCTGCGCTGCATCGGCTCACAACGCTTGTCTGCCGCACGCCAGCTCTTCGGTGGGATACCGACGATGGGGGTGATCGAGGAGCTGTCGAACGTCGTGACGCCGACAGGATCCGAGTGCTATCGCCACCGACGGTCTGTCCGCTCGTGCACCCACGACGAGCTCCGCTCCGTGTCCGTGTCGCTCGGAGTGATCGAGCCCGTGGACGCGCAGGGCAACCCGGCGCCGGGACTGACGTTCAAGGCCGAGATGTGGATCGTCCGGACGCAGAGGACGGTCGTGAACGAGGCGACCGGCGCCGAGGAGGTCTCGACACTCATGCAGAACTTCTCGACAATCTCGCCGGTGAGTGTGCGCGGCCCGTACTCGCTCCAGTGGGGGCAGCAGGTCTTCGAGGGTGTCCTTTCTCCGCTGCTGCGGCGCGCCGGGCTCGCGCGGCTGCACCGACTCGAGAACGCGCTCATGGCGCGTGAGAACTTGCTCGCGAACCATCAAGTCAAGTAGCCAGGTCACCGTTCGTCTCGTTCTTCCCTCCCTCAACATGTACGCGTAGTTCCTCTCACACCGCTCCATCGCCTTGGAGCTCCCGCCTCCCGCCTCTCTCCAGTCTGCTGGCTGTCGTGGGTGTCTGGCGCTTGCACCACACCATCCGGTCGAGCTTCGGCTCCCGTTCGGAGGATAATCGCTCGCGTCCTCGCTTTCAGCATCAACATCCGCCTGCCGACTTCTGATCGCTCAGAGCGCAGTTCACTTCGTCCGTCGACACGATGGCACCGGCGCCAGCACCGCAGCACCCGCTAAGCGAGCGGCTCGAACTCCCCGTCGCAGGCAGCGGCGGGCAAGAGCAGCAGCGGTGGGTTCTCGAGAGCCCACGTTTCGACGCCAGCGACCCCCTCGACTTCACCTCCCAGGGCGACGATCTTAATTCGGACGCAGCTTCGTCGTCGCCGCTCTCGACGCCGGTTCGCGAAGAGAGCGACCGCCGAGTGCTCAGAAGTGGTGGTCGCGCTGAGCTCAGCGATGGACGCGCCGCTGCTACCACTGGCGCTGCACCTCCTCGCCAAGACACGATGCAAGCGGCTCGCCAGCACACCACAGCAACCTCCAGCTATCTGTCGGCTACTACAAGTCCAGCGCCACGACCGCCGCGCTTCACGAGCTCCCGCGCGCGACAGCAGTACGAACTCGCGTCGCTCCGCAAACAAGTCAAGACGCTGACGGATACACTGAAGAGGTCGAGAGCGAGTGCGCAGCTGGGGGGATCGCCGGAGCAAGCGAGGGTGACCTCCAAGTGGAAGTGCATCGCCGAGGCGGAGCGCGCGAAGATGCAGCAGGGACTGAACGAGAACGAACGGCTGCGACTCCGCGTACTGGGGAAGCGGAGGACAGCGAAGAACCTGCGCAGGATGCTGGCGACGCGAGCGGCGAGGTGTGCGGTGAGTCTTCTGAAAGAGAGCGCCGCTGACTGGTTCTGTGCTGGTGTAGCTCACCTTGTGCTCCTCTTGGCGGTACACAGATCATGAGCGAGAAGATGGTCGGTCTCCTGGATGTGAGCCCCACGCTGACGGCGGAAGACCGCGCGATCTTCGCGAGACTGATCACCGAGTCAACGGAGCTTTGCTCGAGCACGAACGTCACCGCGGCACTCGAGCTTCCAGGTCTGCAGCTCGATGGCTACTCGCTTCGCAAGTGGGTCGTTCAGGACGACAAGTCCCGCTCGATTGCACTCGAGATGACGAGCAGCAGCGAGGTGCCGTTCTGCTTCACCGAGGTGCTGGCGGCGATGCAAGCTTCACGCAACTTGAAAGCCCCCCGATTGCCTGGGAACGATGATGAGGTGCGTGTGGCAGTGGTATCGATCGTTCAGTAGTGTGCACGATCCTGATGGTGTGTGGACTTGTACGCCAGCAGCACGATGCTCCACCCAACACAGTCGTCGCCAAGATGCTGACGCGCAACCCGTACCCGAGCGGTGGCGAGGTCATCCGCATTCGCAACGGGTTCAGTGGGGTCCAGGTCGACGATCGATGCGTTCTGCATACGCTCGCGTTCATCGACAATGTCGACTCGAATGGCGACCCGGCGCCAGGATACTTCGTCAAGGAGCACACGCAGATCGTGCTCACCCCAAGGACGAGTATCTGCGCGAAGACAGGAGCGACGCAACAGAGCACGCAGATGCAGCAACTCACGAGCATCATCAAGGTGGCAGAGCACGGGTCTTCGCTGCCGGCGTGGACCAAGCAGAACATCGAGCGCATGCTGGTTCCATTGTGGGATCAAGCGATGGTCGCCTGGCAACAGCGGGTCGAGAACAAGCTGCTCGAGCAAGCTATGCGGTGCCGGCAGCAGAGCTGATCGCCCGTCAGCGGACTGCGAACTGCTCATGGAAACACGAACTCGGGGATTCGCTTGCAATTCGGGTCTTGTGCCGTGCGTGTCGTGCACTCGCTTGGTAGAGGCGACAACCACGTACCAGGTGTGCGTGCACCAACCGGCAAGTGCTCCTCGGAAGGGGAGCACTGACATCTGGAGAGCCAAGGCGTCGAGGATGTGTTGCCCGTCGTCCGAATCGGTAAGTCTCGAATCAAAAGAGCCACGCCACGTTTCACAACGGGCGACTTGCTTACTCTCCGCTGGAGGTGCGAGCCGCATCGTTGGAAGATCGGGGACGCCTCGCGCAGCACGGCAGGCAACGCTGGACGTTGCCTCCAGTGGATATAATCTGTTCATGTGTATGAATTGCATTGATAACCCCGTATAGAATCACCAGTTAGCCAATGAAAAGCTTGAAAGGCGTCAACATTAACCTCATCGCAGAACTGACGTGGTGTCAGGAAGCAGCAGGCGGCGCGCACGTCCGAAGTGCGCGACGTCCGCGACTGCGGCGATGACACCTCCTCAGCCTCCTCCACCAACCTGCCAGAACCCCGTCGACCCGTCGATTCCGAGTGCTTCGGACCTACTGCTGCAGGAGCTGCTCGCAATGGACGACGACGCCGACAACCTTGGCGTCGCCACCTCTCATCCCAAACTCCTTCGAGACGAGACCAGCGCTCCTCAAGACAGCTCCGATGGGGTCACAATGATCTGTCCATCCAGTATGCCTGGAAGCAGCAGCCCCGCGATCCATCAGCGGAAAAAGAGGAACCCCAAGTTCCCCAGCACGCGAGCGCGGCAGCAGCACCAGATGCAGACGCTCGCAGCGCAAGCGAAGGAACTCGAGGCGCTGCTCCAGCTTCTGACGCGGTCGACCGGACGCTGCGTGCTGCCATCGGGACTCAGAGAGCTTGAGGCCGAGAAGAGCGCGCCGCTGGCGCTCTGGAGATCCGCGGCTGTGCGCCAGCGCGAGCAGCTCCAGCTCTCCAAGCTCGAGAACCAGCAGCTCCGAGATCGGCTGCTGGAGCAGAAGAAGCTCTCGAGGAGCCTGCAGCGGATGCTCTCCGAGCGCGAGTCCAAGAGCGCGGTGCGTGCGTGCGCGTGTTGGCATGGAGCTCGTGGCCTGCGCACGTTGTGTCTTCGCTCTAACATGTAGCACTCTCACTGGTACCTCGTTGCTCGCTCAGATCGCTCACGGGAAGCTGTTGCAGTCCGCGTGCAGCATCGACGCGATCCACGACGACCACGCGGCGTTCCGCCAGATGCTCGCTAGTCTCGGCAGCATGTACGTTGGCATGCAGCAGACGCTGCGGGCGATCGAGAGCGTGTGTCCCGCGTCGGGCTCGTTCAGCCAGTGGGCTCCGCGCTTCGGAGCGGCTGGCAAGTCCGTCTCGATCGAGATGTTCGCGTGCAGGGAGGTGCCGTTCCCGAAGCGAGCCGTGGACCGCGCCATGTTCCTGCACCGCCACCAGCACAAGCAGAGCCACCGCAGCTTCGACATCCAGGTGCGGCGCACAGAGCTTAGGGAAGCAACCCAGTATCTGTCTTGTGCTGACACCGCTGCTGTCCGCCTGCAGAGCTTTGGCGGACCACCGGACGTCGACGCCACCACCGAGGTGACGCGCATCCCGCACACGTTCGCCGCTGCTGCGTATCGCCAGCGCCAAATGACCCGCTCGGTCCACAGCGAGGAGCGCTCGATCTCGATGACGATTGCGTACGTCGACTCGGTCGACGAGTCCGGGCGTCCAGTGCCAGGCTTCCAGTTCCGAGTGGAGTTGTGGACCGTTCGCACGCAGCTCGCGCACGTGGACCCACGCAGCGGGGCCACCGCGCACTCGACCGTCGTCAAGTGGTTCTCGACGGTCACACCCGTCGCAGTGCACGGCGTGTACTCGCTCCGGTGGGCCGAGAGCTCCGTGCAGAGCGCGGTGATCCCGATGTGGGATCGACAGATCTCTTCGCGTCTGCAGCTCATCGAGAACTTCCTCGTCGACCGCAGTCTCGCGACGCCAGCAGTGCTGTAGCCATGTGGCTGCATGTAGCAATACGACCCGCAGCCAGCGCACCGTGTGTGTGACGGTCGGAGCTCAGGAGACCGAGAGGTCTAGAGCTCTCAGCTGTTCCTAGGCGTAATCACACCACTCATGAGCTCAGGGCCATCGTGCGAGTGAGTGCGACAGGCAGCAAGCACTCCCAAGCCATCGCCGGTGTCGACGTCGACGGTCCTCGGAGCGCACAAGTGTAGGAAGAGGGCATAGGACTGCAGCGCTAGAATGAGCTCCGGCGACGCGAAACGAGAGCTCGAGGACGCGGCGAGAGCCGCGGCCGGCACCAGCAGTCTCTTCGACGTCTTCAAGCACACGAAGCCGCGGTTCGCGAGCTCGCGGGCGAGGCAACGCTACGAGATGGACACGCTGCGGCAGCAGGTGCGCGACCTCAGCGCCGTGCTCGAGCGCGCGCGGCCGCAGGGCGTCGCCCGGGCGCTCGCAGCCCGAGAGCACGAGGAGCTGCTAGACGCCGCGGCGGTGTGGAAGCAGGCGGTGCTGAGAGAGCATGGGCAGCTGAAGCACGCGCTGCGCGTCAATGAGCAGCTCCGGCGGCGGCTGCTGGACTGCGGCAAGCTCGCGAAGACCATCAAGGCGATGGTCGCGCGGAACGCAGCGACACAGACGGTGTGTTCGAGTGAGAGGCCGAGTGTGTGGCAGATGCACGCGCGCGCTGACCTGAGGCTGCTCTACTTCTCGGCTGGGGCTGTTGCAGCGACTGCGAGCTATCGTAGGGACGGAAGCCCCGAGCGAGCAAGCGGAGCTGACGCCGGACGATCACGCGGTGTTCCGAGAGGTGCACGCTGACCTCGATGAGATGCGGCGCCAAGCAGCGCCGGTGATCGATATGCTGCTGCACCACCACGTGACGTCGAGTGCTCTTGAGTGCAAGTGGCGGGTGCGCTTCGACTCGCCGGGACCCGCGGCGGTCGAGGTGCTCGCGTGCAACGAGGTCCCGTTCCGCAAGAGCGAGGTGGAGCGGGCGATGCAGGCGCTGCTGCTGAAGAAGAAGCCGAACCAGCGCGTACTCCCAACGCACGTACGTGTGTGTGTGTGAGTTCGATGCTCATTGTAGTCAGGAGCGCATGTACGCTGACCAACTGTCGCCGCAACGTGTATGCACGTACAGCACCCCGGCACCTCCCCGGACACTGTCACACAGCTCCTGCGGCTCGCCCACTGGAAACCGGACGACGGCATCTCCCAGTGCATCCACTTCACACGCACCACGGCGACCGGAGACGCCACCACGACAACGATGGAGTCGGCGCTCGTCACGTTCAAGGGGCCGGACGGAGAGATCTCCGAGGCCGACCCCATGGTCAAGTACCAGAGCTGGGCAGTGCTCACGTCGATCGTGCACGTGGACCCGCTGACGCAGCAGGAGCAGCACTCGACGCTGATCCGCATGCTCTCGCGCATAACACCGCTCATGCTGGACGCGTCCGTGGCGCTACTCTGGGAGAAGGAGATCGTGGCGAGCACCGTGATCCCGACGTGGAACCACGAGATCTCCACGAGCACGCAGCAGCTCGAGAACCTGCTCCTGGATCACCAGGCGAGTGTCTAGCGACCCGCTTGAGCTCAGCGGACTCGCCCGGCTCCTGTGTTCACCCGCAGACCCACAGGCGGCGCAGCAAACAGCAGGCGCGAGGCTTGCGCGGCACATCGATTCGTCGCGTCCTCGCTCGTCCACTTCGCCAATCACATGCATCGAGCTAATCACCGCAATCACCACTACGCGCAAACACTTCGTCCTCTCATGCGCTCGCATGCTTCGCGCTGCCAGATCTGAACTTGCGCGGACTGGAGATGGCGACGGCCACCGCAGCGCAAGCCGGCTGCCTCTCGATCTGGTGGCCCATGGCCGCTACGATCGTCGCCGCGCCGCAGGACCCGCCGCGGTCGCTGCTGCACGCTGCCATCACAGTCGACAACGAGTGGCGAACGCCTTCCGATGCTGATCTCAGCTCGCAAGGTGCGTCAGACGCTCTCGACCGTCGTCCTCTTGCTAGGTTGCAACCGTCGTTGGCTGACTGGGATCATCGACCATCAGACTCGGAGCACGCGCTCGACTCGGACGAGAGCTCCAGTGAACTCATCCTCGGCTCGATCGGCGCCAACTACTTGAACAACACTGCTCTGCAAATCGCGTCACCCGTGACCGTCGCGGCGCCGCCTGCGAGCTTGTCTCCGCCGAAGATGTCACTGCCGCGGCCGAAGGTTGCGAGTACGCACGCGCGCCACAAGAGCGAGATCGCGGCGCTGCGGAGCGAGGCGGAGTCGCTGGAAGTGACGCTCAAGCAGATGACTGGCGCCGCGAAGGAGAAGCTCATGCTCAGCGTCTTCCTGCTGCGAAACGCGGAGGGGAAGGTCTCGAACGACGCGAGGATCCGCTCGTGGAAGCAGACGGCGAAGCACCACCACAAGCTGCTCACGCAGGCGCGCAGCCTCAACAAGCGCCTGCGGACGGACGCGGCGGAGCACGACCGCCTCATCAAGCGCATGCGCGAGCTCGTTCAGCAGCGCTCGACGACACACGCGGTGCGGATCTTGTGTGTGGTGAGAGAGCTGCGATGCGATGCAATGTGGGGCTGACGAGTCTCCCTACGCGCGATCCAGATCATGAGCGAGAAGCTGGGGCTGTCGGCTCCGACGTTGTGGTCGATCGACGGCACGCTCACAGCGGAGGACCAGAGCTACTTCACGCGCGTGCTGACGAACCTCGACGCGATGCGCGCCACGGCACAGAGCAAGATCCAGCTTCTCGAGCGCGAGCGGCTGCCGCTGCAGGGCTCGTCTCGGAGGTGGAACGTGTGTCTCGATCCGTACGAGAGCACAGGTGTCGAGGTCGTGTCGTGCGAAGAAGTGCCGTTCCGGAAGAGCGAGGTGGAGCACGCGATGCGCATCATCTCGGAGAAGAGGAAGGCGGGCCAGCATATATACTCGGCAGAGGTGCGTTCGATGTCGCTGATGCTTGGTGCCGATCGCTGGAGCTCCGGAACGAGTGTGCTGACAACCAATCTGCGTGGTGCTCTCTATCGTCACACACAGCGATTCGGCGGAGCGCCGGATGTGCTCGTGCGCAAGTCGGAGTCCCGCATCATGACGCCGAGCGGCGCGGGGCTCAAGTGCGCGTACTTTGGGAGCCGCATGCTGGTCGGCAGCGACCGCACGCTCGTCGTGACGGTCTCGTTCTTTAGCATGACGGAAGAGTCCTCGTGCTGCAAGATGTCCCCAGCAGCGGTGCTCAAATACGAGACATGGACGCTCATCCTGCCGACGTCGGAGGTTGACTCCGTGACCAATCTCGAGCACCACATGACGGCGACGCGGTCGTTCTCGAGTATCACGCCCGTGGAGATCCGCGAGCCGCGCGCGCTGCTGTGGCAGAAGCAGTTCTTCGAGAAGGCGGTGATGCCGATGTGGAGCCAGGCACTGACCGTCAACCACCAGCTCCTCGAGAACGTGCTCCTCGAGCACCAGGCGACCGTGTAGCACGGAGTTGGTCTTGAGTCTACCACTAGTGTATCATGTCGATGGCTCGCATGCTTCGCGCTTGAGTTCGCCCTGCCTTGTGCTGAGTGCACGTGGTGCTGTCCGAACTGTCTGGCACTTCGAGCCACACTGTGGAGCTCTTGGAGGAGTGTTCGAGGGAAAGGGGCATCATCACCATCATTCCCGCTCACATCAAGTACTGCACTGCCGGTGCGTGCAGGAGCGTGCAGGACGTGCTCCAGCTCAGCGACGCCCCCGATCCCGCTAGAGCGCATGAGCGACGCGGTGCGCACGCGCGTCGGGCTCTCCGCTCTCCCGTCTCGCGATGCGTCAGAGTCCTCGCGAGGTGCGAACCAGACGGCTCCGATGACTCGAGTTGGTCCAGAAGTCGCTGCTGCATCACCAGCGCTCGCGTCGCTGTCGACGGTGCTGAAGCCCAGGTTCCCGCACTCGCGCGCGCGGCAGCTCTACGAGATGCAGTCGCTGCGAGCGCAGGCAGCAGAGCTGGAGACGCTGCTCGCTCGATTGCGAGCCATCGCGCTGTCGCCTTCGGCTTCACGAGACGCTGTGCTGCTCGACGGGAGCGAGGATCCGGGAGCAGTGTTCGCGGCGAGGCATGTGGCTGAGCGGCAGCGAATTCAGCTTGGGCACTCGAAGAAGGAGAACCAGCGGCTGCGGCAGACCATCAAGGACCACAGGCTGCTGGCTCTGAGTTTGCATCGCATGCTCGTGACGCGGGCGACCAAATGCGCGGTGCGTTCATCCGTGGTGGTGGTGCTGAGTGCTTGCCAACCGAAGCTGGTGGTGGAGAGAGTGCTCACGCCTGGCGTCTGCAGATGCTATCTGAGAGAATGGTCTCACCGAGCCACAACACGGAGTTGACCGGAGAAGACTGCGCGTCGATCTCGAGGTTGGTCGAAGACGTCAGAGGTATGCAGACACGAGCAGAGGCGATGTTCCGTGACCTGGAGAGCGAGGCGCCGTCCTCCGGCTCCTACCGTGACTGGAGAATTCGTCGCGACTCCACGAGCGCTATCGCTCTTGTCATGACGATGTGCGAAGAGATTCCGTTCGAGCGAGCGCAAGTGATCACAGCGCTCCACAGCTTCAATCGCCGCGCTTCTTCAGGGAAACGTTGCTACGACGTCTCAGTACGTTGCGCTTCCACGGGGCCACTCGATCCACCTACTCCACTATCATCCCCTCACTTGCGCCTGCTGCCATCCAGCATCTCGACCCTCCTCCCGAGACTGAGGTCATGAGCGAAGTGGTGGCAGCCTCGAATGGCTTGAACTCCAAGTTCACTCGACACCTCCATGTCCGGCGTACCATCAAGACTGCGGACGGCTCGCGCTGGATCAACCTTGCGGCGGGACTCGTGGAGCCTGTGGACGCGGACGGTCGCCCAGCGCCAGGGTATCTGCTCAAAGTCCATATCTTCGGCACGCACAGCCAGCGCACACACGAGGATCCAGTCACCGGACTCCGGCAGCACTCGACATTTGCTCGTATCCGAGGTGTGATCACTCCTATCACTGTGCGAGGGTTGAGCTCAGAGCGCTGGGACACCGCCACGATCCACGACAGAGTGATCCCGTTCTGGAACCAAGAGCTGGCGGCGAGGCGCCAGCAGATCGAGAACATGCTTCTGGAGTTGCAAGCCGCGTTGTGAGTGACGCTGGCGCACACAATGAGTATGTTCACAGTCTATTGCGTCTTGTCCAGTGACTGCTGCAGCAAGATGCCCTCGATCTCGGTCTGAGACGCAGAGCACTCGTTCTCCCACGCTGGCACCACGATGCCCTCCGCCACCTCCCGTCGCCATCGACCAGGGTGTGCTGTAGCGGACGAGATCGTCGAGTAGAACTGGATCGCCGTCGAGTGCTGCGTGACGCCTGTGCGTTGGCTCACGTGTGTGCGCTGAGAGAGCAGGATCCACTGCTGGCTCTTGAGCACCATCCCGACAGCTCGGCGACTCGAGTCCGCGGTCTCAAAGTACGAGACCGCGAGCGAGAGTGTGCGTTCGTCGTCCAGGAAGAGCACTTGGTTCGCTTGTCGAGCGCGGTAGACGCCTGTCTCGACGGGACTCTCGTAGTTCTCCAACGCCTTCACCAGCACCATATCAGGCGATCCTCCGAAGCACTGCAGAGTGAAGCGTGAGCTGCGGTGTCGATGGTCGGCGCAGCAAAGCGATGGATCAACGCACCTGCGGGTCGTAGTTGCGGGAGTTCGGCATCGGCTGCGTCCGGAGGTAGTGGAGGGCAGCGTCGACGTCGGTCTTCTTGAACGGCACCTCGAACGTCATCATCAGCCGGAGGTACACGCGCTCGACCGGATCCAGGCGTACTTCCCACTTGCTGAACGACCCGGAGCTCGGGGTCTCGCTCTGAAGGATCCCCAGAGCCGTGCTCGCGCTCCGCGTCATCCTGTCGATATCGACGATCGACTTCGCGAAGACGGCGCGGTCGTCGTCGGGTGACACTGCGACGTCGATCTCGAGCGACCTCGGTATGTTGCGAAGGCGCTCGCCCATCATCTGCTGGGCAACACGATGGTCAGGTACCAAGGATCACCACAGCATCGTGGACGACTCGCTCCAGACGCACCAGGTTGTTCGCGATGCGCTTGAGCAAGATGCGCTCCAGTCCCTTCGCCATCCGCTTCTGGTTCTGAGCACTCAGTCGGAGCGCGCGGTTCTCGCTCTGTGCCAGCAGCAGGCGTCTGCGCTGCGCGTCTGCGAGCTGCTTCCACGACTGCGAACCTGCTGCAGCTGAGCGGCGCGCGTCGCGCTTCGTCCTCACGCTCGCGAGTGCCGAGTCGGCAGTAGACTTCGCCATCCCCTGGAGTTTCTCCTCCAGCGCCTTCGCGTGCTGCCGCAGCAGTCCGATCTCGTGCTTCTGACGTGTGTACGTGCTCGGGTACTTCTTCGCAGTCGGATCCGCCGCCACGAGTGTGGTCGTCGTCGTCGAAGCCTCGGCAAGCTCACGAGGAATGCCGTCGCTGCTCTCTGAGTCGTCGCTCGCGTCGCTTCTGCTGCCGCTCCACGCCGGACGCGTGACGTGGAAGCTCGCGGTGCTCGGTGCTCGCCATCCCGGTTCGTCCTCCTCGAGGCTGTGCAGCAGCGCCTCCCAGTCGCCTACGAGCGCCAGCTCTTCGTGCTCTTGTCCGCGCATGTTGGCGAGTGCGCCAGGACCAGGACGATCAGCTCCTGTTGCTCGTAGGACTCTCGTAGGAAGTAGGTGCACGCAGGTGTGAACATCCAGCCGGCATCTGCATGCATGTCGCGGAGCCAATCACACTTCAGCTTTACTCGCTTGCTCCTGTGCACATCGGGAAGGAGACAGCGCAGGCGAGCGAGGAAGTGCCGATGACGCTTGCAGGCGGCAGCGACGAATGTGCAGCTCCTGGTGGCAGTGGCCGCGAGCCGCGAGCCAAGTCCGTCAGTTCCCGCGCGCGCCAGCAGCGCGAGATGCAGACGCTCCGGACCCAGGCGAAGGAGCTCGTGGACACGCTCTGGCACCTGCGCCACTCGGCCGAGTGCGCGCACTCACAGACGCCATCCCCGCGCAAGACCGACAGGCGCCGCGTGGCGAACTCGATTCGCTGGTGGCGCCAGACGCTCGAGAAGGAGCTCAAGCGCGTCGAGGCCGCCACGCGCGGCAATCAGGAGCTCCGGAGCAGCCTGCTGGAGCAGCGCAAGTGGCTCCGGACGCTGCAGCACGTGCTGGCCGCGCGGGCGTCGGACTTGCGGGTGCGAGTGGGGCGACGCGACGCTGTGTGGCTGAGGACGTTGCACTCACGTCGCTGTGCCCCCGCAGACCGCAGCGGACGAGCTGCGGCTCCGGACGCGGCTCGTGCTGGCGCATCCGTCCCCAGCCGATCGCCTCCCTCCCGGCCACCACGAGCGCCTGCAGCGCGTCGTCGCGGAGATCAACGACATGTACACGCGCGCGAACACCGAGATCGCCGCGCATCTCGCACGCGCGGCGACGGCGCGCGGCTCGTTCCGCCAGTGGCGCGTGCAGTACGACGCCGCGAACGTCCCGTTCGCCGAGCTCGTGTCGTGGGAGGAGGTACCGTTCCGCAGGAGCGAGATCGACGCTGCCATGCGCTCGGTCCGGCGGCTCGGGAGTCCCGACGTGTGCAGCCACGCCATCGAGGTGCGTCACCTCTCTCCCAGTCTTATTCTTGAGCCGGGCGGTGTCGGTCTCACATCAACGCTCCGGTGCAGGTGCTCGACGGGCGGTCGCTGCTCGTCGCGACGACCGCGTTCGCGCCGTTCGCGACGCCGATCGAGCCCGACGCGTCGCACATCCGCTACGTGAGCCGCATGCTCTCGAACGCCGCGTACTCGCTCGAGGTCGGCGTGGGCTTCCACGACTCGGCCAAGGCTCTGGAGGTCGTGCACGAGAGCGTGGTGTTCAAGGCTCGTTCGTGGAACGTCATCACGGAGCGCGTGACGGTGAACCCGATGACCGGCGCGGAGGAGCACTCGTCGCTGATCCAAGTGGTGGCGACGTTTTCACCCGCGGCGGCGGCGCGAGCGTTCAAGGAGCCCTGGAGCGCCAAGTTCATCGAGGAGGTCGTGATCCCCGGGTGGGACCATCTCATCACGCGCAGCATCCGGCGCCTCGAGAACGATCTCATCGACGCGCACCTCCACGGGCCGAGGGCTCCGAGTCTCCTCGACGCGATGGTGGTCGGCACCAGCAGCTAACGTGGATAATGAATGGTGTATGTGTGTGTGATCGTCCCTCCTGTCAACTCGGTAGTGTACGCTACCTACCAACGCCCGTTCCGCTGGTCCATGAGCGCGTCCTCGAGACGCTGCTGGCGGCTCGAGATCTCGCGGTCCCACAGCGGGATGAGCGTGTTCTCGACGGAGCTCCGACTCCAGCGGAACGCCTTGGCGCCGCGCACGACCACCGGCGTGATCGTCGTGAAGTTCTGCATGCATGTCGAGCGCTGCGTGCGCTGCGTGGCCGGATCCGTGACTGCGTGCTCCGTGCGCACGATCCACATCTGGACCTTCAGCATGAAGCCTGGCGTCGGCCGCCCGAGCGCGTCGATCGAGTCGATGAACCCGACGGACACGGTGAGCGACCGAGCGCCGGCGTCAGGGAGCGAGCGGCTCACACGCCGCTGGCGATGGTTCCGCGTCGCGCCGGCCGCGTCCAGCAGCCGGTAGTCGGTGGCGACGATGTCTCGCGATCCCCCGAAGGGCTATCCCGAGTCACAGCATCACACAACGTGTGAGGCTCATGGAGAGAGAGAGAGAGAGGTGGTGGCGTCACACTTCAGCTATGACGCACCTGTGCGTCGTGGACGCGGATGCCCGACTTGCGGTGATGAAGCAGTGCGCGGATGGCGCTGGCCAGCTCCGAGCTGCTAAACGGGAACTCCGCGCACGAGACCACGTCGAGACACGGCAGTCCGGTGTCGTCCAGCCGCACGTGCCACCGGCGATACGACTCGCTCACCGTCGCGTTCTGCTCGAACGCCGCGATCGTGCTGGCTGCGCCCGTGTTCATGGCGTCGAGGTCGGCGATCATCCGCGCGAAGAGCGCGTCGCTGTCGCGCGAGAGCTCGTAGTCGTCTCGCACTCGGAAGACGCCGAGCCTGTCGCTCAGGAGCGCGACCTTGGCAGCGCGCATCTGCAGGAGTCGCTGGAGGTTCTTCGCGAGCTTCTTCTGCGCTGCGAGCGTCGCGCGCAGGTCCGCGTTCTCGCTCTGTGCGCTTCTCAGCAGCCCGAGCTGCCGACTGGCGTCGTTCCTCCACTGCACTTGCTCGGCCTCGAGCGCTGCCGAGTGGTTTCTCCCTAGAGACCCCTGCAGCCGCGCGAGGTGCTCCGCGAGTCCGCGCACGCGCTCTCTGAGCGCGGTGATCTCTAGCCTGCGCCGCGTGTGCAAGTGTTGCGTCTGGCGCTTCCTCGTCGGCGCTGCTGAGACCTTCCTGGAGCCCGCGATGCTCCTTGCAAACACCTCGAAGACGCTGAAGTCACTGGCGTTTTCCGTCGTGAGCTGCTCGCCAACTCCTTCGCTCTCAAGTTCGAGCAGCAGGTCGCTGTCTTGGGAGAAGCTCTCAACCGCCCACGCTGCTGCTGAGACCGTTGCGTCCTCGTCCGAATCGCTCGCGCGCGCGTCAACAGGCGAGAGGATCCACGCGAACGCGCCGTCGTCTCCACTGAGATCGGCACAGGCGCCATCGGCCGTCAGACACAGCGGACTCGCGTACATCTCGATACTGGCGACTCGCTACAGGAGACGTGGGTCGAGAGCTCCTCGAGCTGCCAGCTGGACGGCTGAGGACGATGACTACGGGTGTGTATGTGGAATTTACTGTGACAATGTGGTACAAACTACGCTGCGGCGAGCAGCAGCCGCTCGAGGCCGCGCACGCGCGCGGAGATCTCGAGCTCCCAGAGCGGCACGACGTGCTTCTCGAGCAGCTTCTGACTGCGGCGCAGTGAGGGCGACGTCGGGGTGATCGTCGTGAAATTCTGGATGAGCGTTGACTCGGTGGCACCTCCAGACTCGCTCTCGTGGCGCATCTGCGTCCTCACAATCCACATCTCGACCCGGAGCTGCAGGTTCGGCTGCGGTCGGCCGCTGGCGTCAAGAGAGTCCACGCAGGCGACGGAGACCGTCGTCGACCGCGCGGCGCTCTCGCACGAGCGGCTCACGCGGCGCTGGCGGTAGTTCGCTGTCGTGTCGGACTTGAAGCCGCAGAACTCGGTCATCATCACATCCGCCGATCCACCAAAGAGCTGCAGCGCGAGTGTCAACGAGAGCAACACGGTCAGCTCGAAGCAGGAGGGGCTGAAGCGAGGCGGTCGTTGAGCTGGTGAGCGAGAACGCACTCACACTTGCATCGTAGCGACGGAAGCCTGGAGTCTCCTTGTGGATGAGTGCGTGGATGGCGGAGTCCACCGTCGTCTTCGGGAACGGGAACTCCTCGCACGACACCACATCGAGGCGCGCAGGGAAGCCCACGTCGCAGTGAACGCGCCAGTCGTGGTAGGTGCTGCTTCTTGGCACGCCGCTCTCGAGGATCGCGAGTGTCACGTTCGCGCTCGCGTACAGCTTGTCGACGTCCGCGGCCAGCTCTGCGAACAGCGCGTGGTCCTCGCGCAGTAGTGCGTGGTCGCACTGTGGACGCAGCAGCCGCTCACTCAAGACCTGGGCATACGACACACCCACACACGCGCAAGGAGACGAGGGTGAGAGCGGTCGACCAGCGAGAGCACACCGGCCAAGCGCTTGCAAGGAACGCACTGCGCTCTTGGCAGCTCGCGTCAGCAGCAGGCGCTGCAGGCTCTTCGCGAGCTTCTTCTGCGCCACGGCGGTCCGCCGCAGCTTCTGGTTCTCGCGCTCGGACGCCTCGAGCCGGCCGCGCTGTCGTCTGGCGGCACTCTTCCACCCGAGCGCGGAACTCGCCTCTAGGATCGCAAGCGTCTCTCTGCTCGCAGGTAGGTACGCAGCCCCGCTCGCCGCCTGCAGCACCCAAAGCTTCTCCTCGAGCGCATGTGCTTGCTCCTTGAGGCTCTCGATCTCGAACTTCTGTCGCGCCTGCGTGCTGGCGAACCTGGGTCTCGATGGGGTCCTTGGGCGTCGACTTGTAGTCGTCGCAGTGGTGTTCGCAGTGTGACGAGTGACCTGTCGAGCATCGAACGTGCTCGCGTAGATGACACCTGCCGTCTCTGCCAGTGTCTCGCTGTCGCTCACGGTTGTGGTCGCAGCGAGAGGTGGAGTGCGGTGGTCTCCGCTGTCTGCAATCGAGCACCAGAACGTGCTCGCGAGGTCGCTGCTGTCCTCGAGATGGAAGGCGGTCATGCTCTCGTTCGCTGCAGCAGCGTCGCTTCCTTCTCGCCGCTCGCCTCGTCAGCACCTTCGCCACCTTCGTCAAGCTGGATGTGTTGGACACCTCTCGACCGGCTCGACCTGGATGCTTGTCAATCACTTCAATAGAGCGCGGTACGAATCCATTCAGCGCAAATCCGAGAGTAATCAGCGATCGACTAACGAAATCATCAGACTCGAGAGCTCCCAGATCCCAGATCCGAATCGTCCTCGACACCCGCACGACAAGCAGCAGCAGCAGCACGAGCATGAAGCTGCAGCCGATCGACACGAGCGCATTGGACGCCACGTTGCCGCTGTCTACACTGCAATCCAAAT
>JAASFS010000140.1:0-32208 GCA_023333865.1 Globisporangium perplexum | reverse complement strand
TCTCTCTCTCTCTCTCTCTCTCTCTCTCTCTCTCTCTCTCTCTCTCTCTCTTTGTTTGTCCACGTTCCTGCCCCACCTGTATCGACTCGATCGGTCGATCGCCCTCGCCCCTATGTCGCCTCGGCGAGAATGTCGTTCATGATGTTCTCGTCCAAGTCATCGATGTTGAGGTTGGTGCGGCCCACTGACTGCACGGATCGCTGCGACTTCGCAGACACCACGGGACTCGCCGACCGCCGCTCGAGCGATTTGCTCGGTCTCGCCAGTTTCCGCTCCGAGTTCGGATTGAGTGCTGCTGCGCGCGGTGGAGTATCGGACTCCAACGCTCTTGCGGTTTCTCGCTCCAGATCGGCCAGGTCCTCGACCTCGTCGTCTCGTCCACTGGCGCTGTCATGAGGCGTCGGTGATGTCGGTGATTCCTCGACCGGCATTTCCGACAGCAAGGTCGACTCCCTGTCGCTCGACCGGAAGGTCCCGCCATTCCACTCCATGAACCGCCCAAGCGATGTCGTGCCTCCCTGTCCAGCGCAACCCGAAACTTCGCAGTTAGTCAACGCGCTCTTCCTTCTCCTGGACACCCTCACAATGCTCTCCAGTGCGAACCTTTGAAACAGGTTTCGCTGCCGCTGCCTTGTCCGGCGACCCGGACGATGAGTCTTTCTCGCGGACGGACATCTCTCTCTCCGTGGCCCCTGAGGGTGGTCGGATGAAACCCGGACGGCTCCTTGTAAACCCGAAGAACCGCGAGGGCGAATCGGTTTTGCTGACTGGGGACTCTTGTGGCTTCGATGTAGGCGAACCGCTCGTACTGTTTACACTGCTTGCGATCTCGACAACGTCGACGGTGCTGCCGGCGCCGGTGTCGCGGACTGCGCTGTCTGGTTCCAACGCGACAAGTGGCTCGATCGTGGTGTGGTGGTTTGGAGGGTGTGGCGGCGGCTTCACCGGTCGCAGGACAGGAGGCGCAGCAGCAGGTTTTGTCTTTGGCAACGACTTGTTCCGCTTCCGAGCGACCTTCTTCCTCCGCTTCCTGCCGGTCTGCCGCACGCCGTCGGGCTCCTCGTCCTCGTCTTCGCTCGACGACACCTGGAGCTCCGGCGCTGTGGACTGCTTCCCATACAGCGAGGAAAGCGGCGCCAAGTTGTTGTCGACGCGGCCTTCCCAAATCCCCTGCACCATCGAGGCTTTGGCTGTGACTGCACCTGGAGCACCGCCACCGTGCTGGTTGTCATCACTACCTGCGTCGTTGCGGCGAATGTCGCTGCTGGAGTTGCTGGAGCGGAGCCCGCCACTAGCGCCGTTTTGCAGCTCGTCCACGACGCCCATGTCGAAGGTCTGCACGACTGTGTCCTGGGTCTGATTTCGCGCGGGAGTCTGCGCAGGTCGGGTCTTGGAGCTGCGAGCCCCCATCGAAGACGGTTCCTCACTCGACTGTCGGCGCTACAGCCCGATCGCTCACTCCATCCACCTGCTCGCTGGCGCGCTCACTCGCCTGCGCTCGCCGGTCTGTTGCCAGATCGCTGGTCGATGCGTCTCGATGCTCGACTTCCCGCTCGCCTGCCTCCCTGCCTGTTTGTCTTGCAAGTTTGCAAGACGCTTTTCAAGATCTATATTTGCATGTGCATTTTACGATTCATTAAATGTGGTCCACATACCATGAAAATCGTCACATTGCAAACACCACGTGTGTCAAACTCAAACTCGGAAGAGAGTGTCGGAGCAAGAGCAAGAGCTGGCGGGCCATGCGCGGCAGCGGCTCCGCGCGCTGGTGGCGCCTCGCGCTCTCGACGGAGCACAAGATCGCCGGCTGCGTCGCGGGTACGGCTACTGCCCTCGCTCGACCGCGTTTCGCTCGCTCTCCTCTCTCTCCGCGCGCGCGCGCACTCTGACAAAGAGCTGGTGCAGCGTGGTACTTGCTCAGCCTCGCGACGCTCTGGACGAACCGCTACGTGGTAGCGGAGCTCAAAGTAGACTCGAATATCCTCTCGCTCGCGCAACTCGGCATGTCTGTGCTCTGCGGCCTCGCGTCCGAGGTCTCGCTGGTCGGCTGGGACGCGTGCAAGACCGGCGTGCGCAAGCTGCTGCGCGACGGACTCAAGGACATGGTCGTGCTCGGTGCAGTGCGCATCCTCACCGTGCTGTTCGGTCTCACGGCGCTCAAGTACATCGCCGTCTCGTTCACGCGTACGTGGCTCACAGACATGCGTCGCCAGCGCGATTCGTTCAGGAAGCTCATCTTCTCCGACTGCCTTTGCGCGTTACGAAACAGAAACGATCAAGTCGTCGGCGCCATTCTTCACTGTCATCTTGACGTACCTCTTGCTCGGCCAGCGCACGGGCTGGCGCGTCAACGTGTCGTTGCTGCCGATCGTCACCGGCTTGGTGTTCTGCAGCATGTCGGACAGCTCGTTCCACATCATCGGCTTCACCGCGGCGCTGCTCTCGAACTGTGTCGACTGCATACAGAATGTGCTGACGAAAAAGTTGCTCAACCGGTCGTACACGTACGTACGAGGGCACCTGCACCTCTCTCCATCTACCTCGTGCGATGCGGACGCTGACGCTGACTTGCTTGGCTTCCCGGCGACAGCGTCTCCCAACTGCAGCTGTACACGAGCGTCATCGCGGTCCTAATGCAACTGGCGTTCATCTTGTACAACTGGGCGACATCTCCTGCGTCCCGCGGCGCGAGTGCGCGGCACGGCGACAAGTCACAGACGTACATCTTCGCGCTGCTGGTGTGCGACGGACTCGGGTTCTACTTCCAGAGTGCGTTCGCGTACTTGCTCATGAGCCTCGTGTCCCCGGTGACGCACAGCGTGGCGAACTGCGTCAAGCGCGCGCTGCTGATCATGCTCTCGATCTTCCACTTCGGCGACATCGTGACCCCGCTCAACTGGTCCGGCATGGTGCTCGTGATCTTCGGCGTGTACTATTTCAACATGGCGTCGCGGCTCGAGCGTGAGGTTAGCGGAGGCGGAGTCGCCGCCAAGAGCAAGAGCATGGGCTCGCTCATCGCACCGTCTTCGATCGGCGAGGTGATCCAGAGGAGCACGATCCTCGCGCTGTCGGAGATCCGCATCGACAAGAGCGGCAAGCTCGGCTGAAGAGCTCGCGCCGCCGCCGCGGAAGTGTGTTGCTGTATCATACTCGTTCACAATGCAGTACGCGTGCCCGTGTTGTTCGTCGCCGTCGGCTGGAGCGCATGCATGTGTGTGTGTGTGTGTGTGTGTGTGCAGCCACGGGCGTGTCAACTGAAGTCAAGTTCGCGCGATCTGTGACGGTGTTTTTACGAGCGTAATTACGCGTAAATTCGAGCAAGGGAGCGAGCGACTGTGGAGGAAAACGCAAAACGCAGGAAGGAAGCAAGCGACACCATGGCGGCCGACTACGCGCGCGAGCTGCTGCGGCGACAGTTCCTCGGTGCGTACGCTCTGCGTGTGGATGATCTAGCGCGCTCACGTGTGCGCGCTTGTGCGAGAGCGAACCGCGCTGTGCGCTGACGCTGTCCCCGCCCACCCCCTGTGTCACTCGCGCTCTCTCCGCTCGGATAGAAATGAGCCGGAACCCGCCTGAGGGAGTCTCTGTCGGGCTCGGCGACGACGAGAACATCTTCAACTGGGAGATCATGCTCGTGGGGCCGCCGGACACGCTGTACGAGGGCGGCTTCTTCAAGTGCGCGCTCGAGTTCCCGCCCAACTTCCCCAACATGCCGCCCAAGATGACGTTCCGATCGGAGATGTGGCACCCGAACGGTGCGCTGGCTTCGTTGGTTGGAGCTCCCGTGCCATGGAAGGAGAGCAGGAGTGGCTGACCCAGGACCGGTTGTTGTGCAGTGTACGCGAACGGCGTCGTGTGCATCTCGATCCTCCACCCGCCCGGAGAGGACCAGCTGAACCAGCAGGAGACGGCGGACGAGCGGTGGCGCCCGATCCTCGGCGTCGAGTCGATTCTCGTGTCGGTCATCTCGATGCTCTCGGACCCGAACGACGACTCGCCCGCGAACATCGATGCCGCGGTGCGTAGAGCGCACGCTTTCTCTCTCTCTCGCTGTTGTGTGGTGGATCCCGTATCGGTCCTTGGTGCTGCGAGCTGCCTACAAGAGTCTCCTAACACTGGTCATGTCAGGTTGAGTGGCGGAGCGACAAGGATGCGTTCAAGAAGCACTGCCGCCGCATCGTGCGCAAGTCCCAGGAAGATATTTAGTAGCCGCCTGAGACGTCGCGCCGTCGCCGCTGCCGGAAGAAGAAGGACGAAGCCACCGCCACCACCAGCACCGCCGCCAGGTGGACTCAGTCGGCTTGGATCGTAGAGCCCTCGCTGACCGACCTTGCATACGAGAGAGCACCACGTGAATTCGAACTGCAGTGGGCGATTGGATGATGGAGCGCAAGCACCACGCGAGTTCGACGCATGTGAGGATGAAGGTCTTGGGCGCAGGAGCTCTCGATTCGACACGCCTCGATGTCCGGTGTCAGCGTACATGCACTGAGAGCTGATGGCTCCGTTCGGACTCGAGCGCAGGTGGGTGTCCGTTCAGGGTGTTTCAGAGAAAACTGAATACTTTCTTCAAGTCAAATTACGCTGCCAGCAAATTTGCGTAGTGACAATGATCACTGGATCACTGTAACATGCTGAGAGGGAAAAATTGACTTGTTTTTGTATACAGCATTCCGACTCGCTGATTGACTCGGAGTTTGTATTCAGTTCCACCAAGCAGACTGATTAGCCAGTCAACCGCTCACTCGATCTCCTTCCCTCTCGACCACACAGCACCGCCAGCAGCCCCCTCCCCCTCCTTCCTCCACCATGGTCCTCGCGCTCCACCGCTCGCTCGCGTTGGCCTCCCGCGCCGCCGCTGCACGCCCGCTCGCCACGCTGCACCAGCAGCAGCGCGCCTCCAAGCACACGCACACGCTCGTGCTCATCCGCCACGGCGAGAGCGAGTGGAACAAGCAAAACCGCTTCACGGGCTGGTACGACGTGCAGCTGTCGGAGAAAGGTGCGCTCATCTACCGCAGGTATGCTGGTTCTCGGTACTAGCAGCCGTCTGACTGCTTGCGCTCTCGCTCGACAGGCAACAAAGAGGCGGCTGCGGCTGGTGTGTTGCTCAAGCAGGAGGGCTACACGTTCGACATCGCGTACACGTCGTACCTGAAGCGCGCGATCCGCACGCTGTGGCACGTGCTGGAGCAAACCGATCTCTTCTGGATCCCGGTGGTGAAGACCTGGCGCCTGAACGAGCGCCACTACGGCGCGCTCACGGGGCTCGACAAGAAGGAGACGGTGGACAAGCACGGCGCCGACCAGGTGAAGGTGTGGCGCCGCAGCTACAACATCCCGCCGCCGCAGCTCGACGCGTCGAGCGAGTACTATCCGGGCAACGACGTGCGCTACCAGGGCCTGCCGAAGGAGGTGCTCCCGCTGAGCGAGTCGCTGGAGCTCACGGCGGCGCGTGTGCTGCCGGAGTGGAACGCCAACATCGTGCCGAGCATCACGTCGGGCAAGAACGTGTTGGTGGCGGCGCACGGCAACAGCCTGCGCGCGCTCGTGAAGCACCTGGACGGCATCTCGGAGGAGGAGATCACGGAGCTCAACATCCCCACGGGCATCCCGCTCGTGTACCACCTGGACGAGAACCTCAAGCCGATCCCGCACAAGGACTCGTTCGCGCCTCTCAGCGGTTTCTACCTGGGCAACCAGGACGAGATCCGCCAGCGCATCCTCGGCGTCAAGAACCAGACCAAGTGAGTGTGGCGGCAGCGATTCTTCCGAGTGCGAGTGAAGCGCGTTCCTGCTGTAGGAGTTCATAAGTGGCTTTCCCCTTTCTCCTAGTGCTGTGGATAGAGCGCGCACGTGCAGTTCGCGCAAGTCAGCGAGCGTGTTCATCGTCTGCATCAAGAAGGAGTGTTGGGATGCTTGTCAATGGCGATGGTTAGCGCTGGTATATCTCGATAGTGATATTTCACAGGTAGAATACTACCTCGAAAAAGTCACTATCTCATTTTGCCAACAACTCCAATGTTTGGCTGGCGATGCATTTGCTGTCCAGAAGCACTCCCCACCTGCGTCTCGCCATCCCAGTTGCTGCGCCGCCGCCGCCCCCATGAGCATGATGAGGATGCACGCGTTCCGCAGCGCGCTGAGCAGCGCCCAGCGCCAGCTCTCTGGTCAGCGCGCCGCGTTCTCCGTGGTCGCCGGCGCTGTCGCGGTGCCGACGCTCTCGGCGGCCGAGTGGATGGACAACATCCGCCAGTCGGCCGAGAAGGATGTGTTCATCAAGAAGACCAAGCTCGCGAGCTTCCTCAAGACCGTGACCACGAGTGAGGAGCTCGAGGCGTCCAAGGAGATCATGAAGATCTACGAGCAGAAGCGCGTGGACCCGGACTCGAACGCCGCGGGGCTGTTCGTCAAGAAGGCGCTCGAGCTCGACGCCGCGAATGTCGTCTTCGACGTGCTCGCAGCCAACTACCGCATCGGGCTCTTCCTCGAGCCCTCGACGCTCAACAAGCTGCTCTCCAAGTTTTTCAAGGATGGCGACTTCGACAAGGTCTTCCAGCTGCACGAGATCGGCTCGAAGAAGTACCGCGTCAAGTCCACGGAGCGCACCTACGACATCCTCATCCGGTGCGTGCGACGAGAGTGGCGGCAGTCAGCGCGACCAGCTGTACGCGTTGCTGCTTGCATGGTGCGCGCGCCGAGAGCTCATTGGAGAGAGTGTGTGTGTATGTCTGGGGACGGATGTGCGCAGGGCTGCGATTGAGCAGGAGGACCTCGACAAGGCCGTCGCGCTGCTCAAGACCGCTGCGTACGTCTCTTTTCCCGTGCACAGTTGGTCGCCCCTGTATGCACGCGACGCTCGCTGATCGCTTGCTGCTGCTGCTCTCGGTCTCTCACCCCACAGCGACAGCCACAAGCTGCAGCGCGTGACGTGCAACAACCTGCTTTTCAAGCTGAAGGAGAGCGAGCTGACGGAGAAGGTGCGTCTGGTTCTGCGTGACTGGGATTCGGGAGCGTGTTGCTGTGAATCGAGGCTGACAGCTCCTCCCGCGGCGACGCGCTGGCTGGCGACTCCTGCGCACGCAGATCGACGAGGTGGCGGCGCTGATGAAGGCGGCGGGCGTCGAGCCGAACGAGACGACGAAGAAGATTCTGCAGTAGAGTGCGATACGGGCCGCCTCGCCCTGTTGGAAAACACACCCGCGCACTCCCCGAGTTTCTCTCTCTCTCTCTCTCTCTCTCTCTCTCTCTCTCTCTCTCTCTCGCTCGCTCGCTCGCTCGCTCGCTCTTGCTCGTTGACATGCACCGCACATTCGTCGTTGATCAGCACGCTCATGTGTTTCGATAGTATTATGAATGCTGTTTGAGAGTTTCGCAAGTAAGAGAGAACCTGCTTCCTCCACTCATCGCCACACATCTGCACCAGAAGCTCGCTTGAGAGGAGAGATGCTCGCTGCCGTGCGCTCGCTCGCGACGCGGCGCTCCGCGCTCCACGCCCCGGCGGCGGCGGCGGCGGCGGCGCGCGCCTTCAGCGGCAATGTGGAGTACCCGCGCATCGAAGGGACCGTGGCGGAGCTCACGAAGAACCTCACGACCATCGGCGCGCGCCTGTCGATCCCCACGGCGCCACTCTACTTCACGGCGCAGAAGATCAACCACGTGGTGCGCGAGATGAAGGGGCTCGACGAACTGCGCGAGGTGCAGCGCGTGCTGTTGCTCTGCGACGCCAAGCTCGTGTACCCGAGCGAGTTCGCGTCCGGCACGTTCTTCAACGCGTGCATCAAGCAGAAGGCACCGGAGCTCGCGCTCGAGTTCCTGCGCCGCGCCGAGAACGTGCGCCACTACGTCAACAACCAGAGCTTCGTGCGCCTCGCCAAGTACTACGCGGACCAGGAGGAGCAGGACGTCGTCGAGGAGATCCTGAGCATCATGCGCGCGAAGAAGGTGCCAACGACCACAAAGACGTACCACTTCCGCGTCACGAACGCCAAGGCGCTCGGCCAGTTCGACGCCGCCGTCGCGATCGCCAAGGAGGCGGCCGCCGAGCAGCAGATCAACTCGAACGTCATCATCCAGCTGCTCAGCGGGCTCGAGGGCGACGCGCTCAAGGAGCAGGTGCGTCATCGGCGGCGTCGCTATTGCCGCCGCGCGCTCGATCGCTCACGTGTGCTATGCTCTCTATGCGTGCAGATCCCGCTGGCAAAGTACCTCGCGGCGAAGGGCGACGTGTTCCCGAACGCGCGCCTGCTGGAACTGATAGCCGACAACTAGAGACCGAGCGCCGCGCGCGCCGATACCGCAGCCTGAGCCGCCGGGCTGCGCTCACGCCAACAACACGAAGGGGACACGCGGGGATCTCTTTTGCTTGCTGCTGCTGCTGCTGGTGCGTGCGCATGCCTACAGACGCGAACCCCGTCTCAGTCGTACTGCGCCTTGTCGGTGAGCAGCGACTCGCTGTAGAAGCCGTCCGAGCCCAGCAGCGCGCGCTTGCGGACCTCCGCCGCGGCGAACGCCAGGAACGCGCCGAAGCCGCCGAGCGCCGCGATCGCGCCGAAGAAGCTGGCGGCGCGCTGCGAGAAGCGCCTCTTCCGGTGGCTCGCGGGGCTGCGCGCGGCCGCCTCCTTCGTGTCTTCCTCGCTGTGCAGGCGGCTCGCGAACACGGTCGGCCGGCCGCTCGCGGTGCCGTTCGCTGCCCCGTGGCTCGCGTACGTCGCCGGCTTGTCGTTCGCCCGGAGCACCGGGTAGAGCTTCCAGACGGCGTGGATGTCGGTCACGGCGAGCAGCTCCCGCTGGCCCATGCTGCCGAGCACGTCCAGGCGCTCGTCCGGGTCCGAGATGACCGGGAAGACACTCTGGCACCACGCGGGCGAGTCCTTGGCGCTTGTGGCGGCCGACGATGTGCTGTGCACGAAGGCGTCCGACGGGTGGTGCATAATGCTGAAGAAGTCGTAGGGGACCTCCGCGCCGCCGGCCGCGTCCTGCTCGATGATGAAGTGCGTGCGCTTGGCTTCCGGCACGCACTCCCACGCGATGCGCACGTGGTCGTCGCGGTCCGCGCGGTCGATCGTGTGGTGCAGCCCCACGGCGTGGAGCAGCACGTGGATGACGTTGCCCAGCCCACACTGCGCCGAGACGCCGAGCGGCTGCTGGCCGCCGATGCGGCCAATGTACGAGTAGCAGGACGACGCCGTGGCGCGCACGTTCACAAAGTCGTGCGAGCACTGCGGGTCGTCTCGGCACGCGCCGCCGGCGCACTCTCTGAACGCGAAGCCCGTGACGGCGGTGACGTGCGCCATGGCGTCGCGCACCGTGGCGCCGAAGCGGCGTGCGCTCAGGTCCACCTGGAAGCACATCGAGGCGTCCAGCCAGCGGTGGTCGCGCTCCGCGTTGTAGTAGCCGTGGAGCACTTGCGAGGTCGAGCGCTGCGGCGTCTGCGCGTCTCCGTCGTCGTCTCCTGTCGCGGACTTGTTCCACGCCAGCAGCTCTCCGATCGCGATGTCGCCCTGCGTCACCATGACGTTGTCGTCTGTGAGCACGTAGTCGTACTCGATGCCTCGGAAGAGCACGGTGCCTTCGCTTGGGAGCCGCGCGCCGTCGGCGTCGCCTCCTGGCGCTGAGTGGGGCTGCACTTCCTCGAGCGGTAGGCGGCAGAGACCGGTGAGAAGACTCATGATCATCGGCGGGCGGCACGCGAGTGCCTGCTCCTCGAAGTCGACATCCGGCGACGGGCTGCACTGGAAGAGCTCGCCGTCACCATGGCTCAGATCCTTCTCGCTGGCCGGCGCGACCTCGTAGCCATAGAGACACGAGCACTCAAAGACGCTCGCGACCGGCCAGTCGGTGGCGAACGAGTTCGCAGGGCACTCGGAGAAGGAGAACGCGCCGTTGAGTATCAAGGGCGGCGGCGCATTGCACTTGAGCGCCGGCTTGGTCGGTTGCTTCGGCTGCGCGTCTCGACCGGCGCCGTTCGCCTGCTCCGGTGCCTGCAGCCCGTAGATGCACTCGCAGTTGGCTTTGCTCTGCAGCGGCCAGTGCTTGAGGTACGCGAACGTGGGGCAGCCGTTGTCGTTCGCCAGGAACCACTCGATGCAGCGCTGTAGCGCGTCGTCGCGGTGGTATCCGCTCGCGCACTCACAGTCCTCGAACGACTCCTCCACGTGCTTCTCCTCTGACAGCTTGTACGAATGCAGCGGGCACTGGTACGCCGACATGCGCACGCACACCATCTCAGGTGTCTTCCAGCCGTAGCCTGGGAGGCACTCGCACTGCTCGACCGAGTACGGCAGCGCCGTGAGCGGCTTGGAGAACGGAGGACACGCGAAGAGCGCCGTTGAAGTCTCGAGAGCACCGCCGCCGTCCTCTGCGGCGTCGCCACCTCCGCCGTGCTGCTTGATCTTGTCGCACGACTGCATGAACTCGTTGCGAGCGTACAGTTTGCCCTGCTCGATGCACTCGCAATCGAAGAAACCGCGTGCGTTCGAGCCGACAGGCAGGTCTGCGCGCTTCGTCGAGTCGCGCGGACACGCGTACGACGCGCTCTCGTACACGCACTCACCCTTGATGAGGTTCTTGACGAATCCCCACTCGCAGTAGCAGTCGGCGAACGACCGCGGACCCGGGCTGCCCGAAGCTTGCGAGTGCGGCGGACACTGGAAGCCCCTCTCGCTCGCCATGCACTCGCCCGTCTGATCGTTCTTCACGAACGGGTTCAGACATGCACAGTCGGCAAGTGACGTGACAGCTCGGCGGTGGGACTTCTCCACGTAGTTCCCAGCGCGCGGGCACTCGTGCAGCGCGCACTGCCCTGTGGCGTCATCCTTCGTGTACGGGTGGAGACAGTCGCAGTCGGCGACCGACTCGGGCACTTCAATCCCCGCCTTCTTCATGTAGCGTCCGAGGCAGCTGAAGATGTCGGGCGTGCACGTCGCGCGGGTCTCGTCGCGCGAGTGCCCGGACAGGCACGAGCAGTCGGCGAAACTCAGCGGGTGGAGCATCCTCGCCGCCGATCCCGCGGGGCACTGGAAGGCGCTTCCCGACCGCTGAGCGTTGTCGTTGTCGTGGCGGATGGCGGCGCGCGCGTTGCCGCGACAGACGCAGTCCTCGAAGGACTCCATGTCACGCGGGAGCAGCATCGCTTCGCACGGCGCAGGACAGACTGCGGGCGGAGGAACACGGGCGTAAGCACAATTGGAGCTGCAGCTGCAGCGAGACGGCGCAACGAAGAGCTCACCGAAGAACGCGGCGTCTGCCACGCGCGAGGCGAGCGCCGCGGCTGCGAGCGCGCGGAGCGGAAGCGGTGGTGAGCGCATCTGGCAGCGCGCGCGAGGCAGTCGGGGGGAGGAAGAAGGAGCGCGGATCCGAAAGTGAGCGAGCGAGCGAGTGCCGCGATCCAACGATTCATTATCGATCCAATCCAGTGATTGGCATGGAAGATCGGGAAGCGACGCGACGTTTGGCGAAAGATTTTCTCCAAATTTCACGCTCGATTCATAGTTTTTAGGTTCCACGCTGGCATGGTAACCTGTCCGGGAACCACACGCGCGCTGCCGACGCGCTAGATCTTGGACGAGCCGACGTAGATGACGTTGCGCGAGAGACAGAGGTCCGCCATGTCCAGCAGCGCCGTCTCGAGATGGCGCTTGAACTTGGCCGCGTCGGTCTCCGGGCACACGTGGTACGCCGAGATGCTGACGTTGATGCGATCCGGCTGCAGCGCGTAGCAGCAGCCGTAGCCCTCGTTGTACATGGCCGAGAAGCCGCCCCAGATCGGACTCGCACCGGGGCCTCCGCTCACGTTGCTCGTCGACAGGAGGAACTTCTTGCTTACGTCGAACGCCTTGTCCGTGAACAGCGACGGCTTGGGTGTCACGCCCGACATTTCCGACACGATCTGCAGCCCCATGAGGTGCCGGTCCACGCCCTCGCCCATGAGGCAGTTCTTGAGCTGCTCCTTGTGCGTGTTGATCGCGAGCTTGAGCGCCTCCCACTTGTCGCCCACCGCCGCCTCCGATTCCATCGTCTTGACGAACGCCAGTGAGTCCTTCGACAGCGACCGGATCGTCTCCGTGCGACCGTGGTAGAACAGCCGCGTGTGCGCCGTCTCGTACATCGCAGGCACGCTCTTGTGGAGCTTGTAGTGCGCGAGCTGGATCGCCATCTGCATGTAGAAGTCCGGCGTGAGCTTGTAGCGCTTGAGGAACGCCGTGCCGTAGTGGTGGAACTGCAGCGTGTGCAGGTCGCTCGCGTGGATGAGCTTGCCCACCGCCGCGCTCGCGCACTCGATGGCCGTGTGCGCCGCGTTGTCGAGCACCCAGTTCAGGCGCTTCGGTTTGAGCGCGTGCTTGGGCTTGAGCTGCGTGCGGTCCGCGAACCGCTCCTTGAAGTTCTCGTTCACGTACTTGATGCAGTAGTCGAACAAGCGGATGACCACGAGCGCGTCCGCCCACACGTGCTGCCCGTTGAGCCCGCTGCGCGCGTTCTCGTGGATCACGAGCGTGAACGGCTTGTCGTACCAGCGGTTGCGGCCGTCGCCGAGCAGCGCGTTGCGCGCGATCTGTTCCACACACGAGTTGGCGGCAAGTGGGGGTCAGTGACTGGGCGGCACGACAAGGACCAGTAGCCACCAGGGGTGCAGCACGCGCGACACTCACGTCGTCATACGTCGCCGCAGACGACTCGTCGAGCGCGATACAGAAGAGCGCCTTCTCCACCAGGTCGAACGACTCCTTGTTCAGGTCGTCGAGCTTCATGATGTGGTCGCGAGCCTAGCGTCCCGACATCGCAGGAACGAGATGAGCCTCCCGAACAGATCGCACCGCACGCACGGGGCGAAGGGAGAGACGCTACCTTGGCCCAGTTGGTCCGGTTCTCCGACGTCAGCACGCTCACAGGAGGGTAGCGCTCCAAGTCGAAGAGCCCCGTCGCCTCCTCCTTCACCTGCTCGAACTGGCTGCAGACACCCCCCGTGAGTGTCCAGGGTCTCCATGCAGCTCCTCCCCCAAGCGCTCGCGTTCGAACCTCAGAATGTCCGCGAGCGAGAGCTCTGTGCCGCTGTCGTCCAGCACCTGGATGGTCCAGATGCAATTGTTGCGCAGCACGATGATGTGCTTGGCGTCGTGCGGGTACGACACGAGCTCATCGCACTCCTCGCCCGGGATGATGCACGTGTTGAACATACGCGAGTACGTGTGCATGCACAGCGGGCGGCCCATGAGCTTCTCCACGGGGAACTTCTCCCTGCACACCCAGCAGCAGCGTCCGCAAGCGTCAGTCTCCGAGCGGCTGCATCCACATCCCCCCTCACTCGCATCAAGAAGCTCGCGCCGCACTCGAGCAGGTTGCGGCGGAACTTGAGAATCGCGATGCAGAAAATCGCGGCGGCCTCGCACTGGCTCATGTCGCGCGCACCCCAGTTCCCGGGCAGCACGCCGAACCAGTTGATGTTGATCGCTGACGGGTAGCGCGGCTGCAGGTACGCGAACGTCTCCCACCACTCCTCAATCCAGTTACGCTCCGAGTCGGCGCGCTCCTGCAGGATGCTCTGCAGCTGCGGCCCGACGCCGTGCAGGAAGTCGTGGCACACGGCCTTGGTGTGCTCGATCTCCTGCGCCGTGAGCAGCGGCTCGACGCTCGTCACGTAGCGCTGCAGTGTCTCCTCGAGCGACGGCAGCGGCAGCGACGGCAGCTCGTCCTGGTACTGGAACGTGCGCTCGGCCGGCGCGGCGGCGTTCGGCGTCGGAGCCATCGTTGGTGGGATGGAGGCGGAGCGGGCGGGTGGGCAAGCGCGACTTGTGTGCGCAGCGTCCGTTTGCAAAATGACGACGATCTTGAGCTTTTTGCCAAACCCTCTCGAAAACGATCGCACTCATTGAACACCGGAGCGCTTACGAAACGGGTTTGCTTCATGGCGAGTGTGATCTTGATTTTTGTCAGCAAGAGTCGAACGGGTCCGTGGCACGCTTTGACACGTTCGTGTCAGAAAAGAGTTTGACGTGTTCTGTGATCATTTCTCGTAAATCTGCAATACTTGGCACTCGAGGCACGAAGAGCCGCCAAAATGAAAAGATCCGCACGATGACCTCCTCCTTGTCGTCGTCTGCGCTGTCGCTCTCGGCGCTCATGGCGGAGGCCAAGGCGCCGCCGCTGCCACTGCTAACGACGACGAGCGACGCGGTGGTGGCGGACGCTTGCACCGACGTAGCACGGGAGCTCGCAGCGATGGATGCGCGGCTGCAGCGCATGCGCCAGCAACGCTCCGGAGCTGCTGCTGCTCCTCACTTTCTAGCAGATCCACTCGTAGCCAAGCGCTTGCTGTCATCTCAACCAGAACAGCAGCAACAGCAGCGAGCGGGGCAGGTGGCCGACGAGGTCGAAAGTGCGCTCTCCGCCTGCGAGCGTCTGCTGCAGCGCGCGAAGGCGGCGGCGACGACGACGGCGACAGGCGTGACGCGCTCGGGTGACGCGCCGGGGCGAGTTCGTCGCGCGAACCGTTACACAGATCCTTGTTATGTGAACGCTTCAGCGAACGCCTCACCGCTCTCGTCGACGCCATCATCTCGCGTCAGCACATCGCCCAGCTCGTTCGCGCACACGCACTCTACGCCGACGCGCGGTGAGCTGCTGTACAAGTCGCGTTCCGAGAGCCCAACGCTGCTCGCGCAGGCAGCTGTCGACTCGCCGATGGCATCCACGCCCCCGACGTCGACCTTCATCCGTGTGAAGACGATGTCGTCGCCTGCGTCTTCGCCTGCGCGATCCGCGCCGGACATCGACCCGCTGTCCGGATTCACACCTACGAGCGGCGCTGGGTCCACCGAAGAACGCGAGCTCGAAGCGAGAGCTGCGGCGATCAAGTCGTTCGCTGCTCGATGCCAACAAGAGATGCAGAGCGAGGCCGCGACAATCCAGCAGCAGCAGCACTCGCTCCAGACGACGTTCCTCAAGGAGCTGCAGCGCAAATACGAGTCGAAGAAGAAGATGAGCATCCTGGCGCTCAAGGAGAGCTTCGAGCGTGAGACGAATGCGCTCGTTCGCGACCGGATGGACGAGTACGAGCAGGAGCAGGCCCGGGTGCTGTCGAAGCTGGAGGAGGAGCTGGTGAGAGAGCGCGACCGAGCGCTGAACGAGGCTGTCGCGAAGCACGAGCTGGAGCTGGGGGAGCAGGTGAAGCGACTGGAAGCTCGACTGCTCGCAGAGACGACGTCCCGGAGGAAGTTGCTCGAGAACCGCTTGCAAGCCGAACTGGAGCAGATGCTTGGCGCGATGGAGATCAAGAGCGAAGAGTCGATGCGGAGCTGGGAAGCACAGAAGCGCCTCGAGCAGGAGAACGAGCTCTTCATGCGACGAGAGCAAGCGGCAACGGCGATTCTGCGCCAGCAGGAGGCGCGAACCGCCGAGCTGAAGAGAGAGGTTGAGCAGCAGCACGCAGCGAACGAACGCGCTGAGCTGGAGAAACTGAAGAAGGCGCTCGCGTTCGGCGCGCAAGCTCAGCTGCAACAGCTCCGAAAGAGACTCGAGAGCGATCACGACGCGAAGCTGAGCGAAGCGAAAGCCGACGCAGCGCGAAGCTCCGAGCAGGAGCTGGACCAGCTCAAGCAGGTGCTCCTCCGCGCGCATCGAGAGAGTGAGAGCAAGCTCCGCCGCGAGTTGGAGAAGAAGCACCGGATCGCGATGATCGAGCTCCAAGAGAGCTTGCAGGCGACGCACCACTCGAACATGCTCAACGTCAAAGCGAAGGCGGATCGAGAGTGCGACGCAGAACTTGCAGCGAGCAGACAGGAAGCGGCTCTAGCGCACCAGCGGCAGCTGGAGGAGCTCGAGCAGACACTGGAGTTGGATCTCCGCGTGAGATCGAACCAGGCGCAGATTGAGATGGAGACGAGCTTTGCTCGCTCGCTCGACAGCCTCCGCGAGAAGCTGCTCGAGGGCCATTGCCTCGAGCTGACGGCGCGGACAGCGCGAATGGAACGAGCCCGAGCCGCGCTTCTATCTGAGGCGAAGGCGTTCTTGTCGATCGAGGCTCGCCCAGCAGAGTCAGTCGGCGAGCTCTCGGAGTCCTCAAGACGCCTCAGCGACCTAAAGCGCCATCTCTCGGGCGAGCTGGCGAAGTACGTGGAGATCCTCGTGGGCGACTTTGACGAGATGACCGAGGAGCAGCGCATCCTAGTCACCAAGATCACCGAGCTCACTCAGCTCTATCTGAGCTTCAAGCGGCAGTGCGAGAAGCTGGAGACCGAGTCCGGCGAGCTCAAGAGCGCGATGCACGCGCTGCACCTCCAGCTCCAGAACAAGGACGCGATGTGTAAGAAGCTGTACGAGGCGAACGAGGCGCTGTTGAAGCGGCTCCAGCAGCCCGCGGCTGGGAAGTTGGCTCCCTGACGAATACATCCGATCCGCAAGTGGCGCTGTCTCCAGCTCGAGCACACGGCGAAAGCTCTCCACCACGTCGCCAAGCGCATCGTTCCACAGCCCCAACGAACACACGGCCGTTGCGGTCGGGAACCGGAGCAGCCGCGAAGGAGTACACCCAAAGCCTCTTGCGAAGCCGATCTCGCCCCTACCGGCTCGTCGGCGCGTCTGAGTGGATCAGTACCTCTCGCGTCATACATTGAGTGCAGTAACTCATCGGGACGAACTAAGGTGACAAGAACGAGCAACGAGCAACGAGACGCGCCTCGGCATCGCATGGAGCTCGCAGCAGCCTCGCCTAGTGCATCTCCAGCGTCGATGGCACAGCTGGTCGACAACCTCACCGAGACGCCAACTTCAAACCGTGAGTTCGGTGGTTCGAGTGTGCGCTCCTCGCACAGCTGTGAGAGTTCTAGCGCTCGAGTCCGAACCTGTTCGCGCGGTCCAGCTCGTAGGCTTGACGTGACAACGATCGACGGCAGCATGGCAGGATCAACCTTACTGTTCTCAATCAATGAACTTGAACCTCATGAGCGAACACCTTCCTCGAACGAACACCTCGGCTAACTTTGTTCAGCAGGAGGCAGCGCTGATGTCGTCGTCGGGCGGCGACGCTGCCGCGTTACCGCGCATCGACAACCGGTACGGCGACAAGTGCGCAGCTCTGCTCTGGCAACTGCACCAACAGCAGCAGCAACAGCAGCAGCAGCAGCAGCAACAACAACAACATGCCGACCCTGCGCTGGAGTCGCCCTCCCACCCTTCGAGCCGCAAGTCCGCTCTGGCGACCAAGTACGGGATTGCGATCCCGAAGAGCGCGGGGCATCGCGGCGGACCTCCTGGGAGTGCAAGCGATGCGAGGCAAGTGCGGCGTCCGTCTTCAACGCGAGCGGTGGCGAGGCGATCGAGCGGGGAACAGTTCACGACCTCCAGACCCAAGCCCCCGAGTCAGCGGTGGGGAGACGACTCTGGCCAGACGCAGCAACTTGAAGCCGCGCAGCCGGACTCGAGTCGCGGCTTCAGCTCCCCTCGATCCTTCATCGGCGGTGACAACAGGTACGACGACGACTCTGACGCGATGCGCGAACGCGAATGCGAGGGCTCGTGGAGCTCACCGCTCAACCAACTATCTGCTAGCTACCCGACCGAGCTCGACACCGCGCGCAGTGAGAACGAGGGACTCCGCCTCGAGATCGCCTACCTGCACGAGAAGTTGGTGGAAAAGTACGACTGTGTGGTGCAAAACAGTTGAGCGCCTGTGCAGACTGTCGGCGACTGACCTGACTCGGTGTGGCGCACCGTCAGGATGCGCGGCGGGAGCAAGATCGTGGCTGGCGGCCAGTTTCGCTGCAAAGGAGTCGCTGCCACCGCCGCGACGAAACCCGGTGCGTCTGCGCAGCACGTCGTTGTCTGCTGCTCCACGTGCGCGGCGCTGCGCCTCGACCTGAAGAAGTCCCGATACGAGATCACGCACTACCAGCACACGGTGGAGGAGCTGCAGCGGGAGGTGGCGAAGATGGAAGCCATGCAGCACACGCTCTGGGCCGAGAACTCGAATCAAACGCGGGAGATCGAGGAGCTGCGCGGCTCTGCAGAGCAACTCCAGCAGAACCAGAGCGCTAAGGACGACGAGATCCGGCTGCTGGAGCAGCAGGTCCTCTCGGTGCATGCGAACCACGCAAAGTCGGCGCTTGATGCCGAGTCGTTCGCTCGCAAGACGAACTCGGCAACGCAGTGCTCTCCGCTTCGGGTTGAGGACGACTCCACAGGCGCAGTTCAAGCCCGAGCAGAGTCAGAGGAGGTGGGGGGCCTGAAACGAGAGCTTGCAGCGCAAGAGGAAGCGAATGGAATCATCTCCAAGCGTTTGCAGGAGACCAAGGATGCGCTGGAACGAGAGCGCGCCGACAGTGACGCAGTTCGCTTGGAACACGCTCGCCAAGCACAACTCGACGCGCTCAAGACCGCCCAGCTGGAGCGCTCGCTGGAGGTGACGCGCCAAGAGCTGAAGCAGCAGCGAGAGCACAGCGCGACCGACACCTCGCGTTTGGCGGATCTGAACAGCTCCAAGACCGCGTTGCACTCTCAGCTTCAGCGCCAGGTCGCCACGATCGCAGACCTCGAAGCGAAGAGTGCAGATCTTCACAGCACGATCACCGCACTACAAGCTCAAGTCGTCGACATGACGACGCAGAACGCAGAGCTCTCCCGCGAAGCAGCACGATTCGCTTCGCAGTGCCAGGACAGCGAGCTGGCGAACAGACGTCTGAGCTCGGAGACAGCCAAACTTCGCGTGGAAGCAGAAGAACACCGGTGCCAGCTCGCCACTCAGCAGGATCAGATCCGAGATCAAGCCGCGTCGCTGGTCCGATCGGAGTCGGAGGTCGAGCTGTGGAGGAAGAGGGCCGATACAGCGACGGGAGAAGTCTGTGTTGAGCGATCGCGCTATCAGCAGCTACGCGCTTCTTGCGCTGCCAGCCGCGAGCTCTTGCAAGAGCAACTTGCATCAGCCGAGCGCGAAGTCGCTGAGAACGAAGAGTTCGTCGCCAAGTTGAAAGTCATGCACGCAACAACTCTCGCGCAAGCACTGCACGCCACCATCCGTCTGTCAGTCGTGGCGCCGACTGTGAACGTCCACTTGAACGACTCGGGCTCAGCTACTGCGAAGTCGGTTGCTCCTGTCGTGTGCAAGTCTCCTCTACCTCGCGAGCGGATCCGCGAGGTGGTCGAGTCTGACATCCTCCCGCAGTTCACGATGCTGCTCGTAGGCGGAAGTGATACACAGGACAGGAACGGTGGCGACGGAGGACAAGGAGCCGCATCGATCGAGCCATGGGTTCGTGAACTACTGCAGTCGATGCAAGCGAAGCTCACCGAGCAGCTCCAAGGCGTGTACTCAGGTGTGTAGATGCGCGCGCTAAGCTACCCGAGCCTTCGACCGGAGAGGAACTCGCTTAGGTGGCGCTTGAAGCTGTCGACCAGCGCCACGGAACGGCGCTGCACTTGTCCAGCGCCACTCAATAACTCCCTCATCTCGTTCGCGACATCGGCTTGGCTCTTCGCGACGAGCGTCTCGAGGACGCTCTGCTCCGGCTCCTGCTGCTCGCGCTTGAAGCTTCCGTGGCGACACATGAGCATCCCGATGTCGTGTGCGCTCATGTTCCACTCGAGAACACACACTTGGAGCAGCGCGGTGCAGACGTGTAGCGTCAAGATCGCCTGCTCCTCAAGCTGGTGATCTGGAGACAACGCTCGTTGGAGCATCTTCTCTTCTTCCCACGAGTTCAAGGACGCGATGTACGTCCGAGTCTCGTCGCCAAAGGCGCGCTTGGCTTGGGACCAGGAGAGCCACTCGAAGCTCGTCTCTTCTATCTCGCAGACCCGAGGGAGGCACGCGCCGTGATCGATCGGCACGAGCTTGTAGACTCGCTTCGCCTGCTCAAGCACCAGGATGTTGCCCCCATGTCGGTCTTGGTTCGCGAGGCGGATGTCCAGTGCTGCAATCGCATGCACGTCTGCGGCACTGAAGAGCGAGCTTGCGATGTCGTCCGCAGTGCACTTGTGCGGGATGTACACCTGGAGCGCGCCGACCTTGCGTTGCTCCGGAGCTGCTGCATCCGCCGCGAGGTGGAAAGTTGGATGCGCTGCGGTCGCCAACACCGACGTTGGAACACCAGCCAAGTGGTCTCTATCAAGCAGGTAGGCGGTGACTTCGCGGGCTGCAGCGGTGCCAGGGGCGATGCCAGCTCGGATTCCGGACTGCAAGTTCACAGCATCCTCGCCGAGCTCTTCCGGACGCGGCGATGCCGACGACTTCTCTGTGTATGCGTGGCGGTACTGCTTCGGGTGGTTCGGCGCGTACGGTTCCTCATCTGATGGCTTGAAGACTGCCGCGATACGCTTGTTCTGGTTGCGGAGGTAGTACACCCCGCCGGTGCAGTCGTCAATCGGGATGGGAGGAACGTTCGCGTGGAACCCGACATTGATGTCCTTCGCCACTTGGCGAATCCCTCGAAGTTCCTCGTAGTGCACCGCGCTCTTGAGTTCCACGATCTCAATTACGTACGATCTGTGCCAGTGGTGCCGTACAAACGTTCGTGAGTATCATCCGAGTGGCATCCGGTGAACATCAACGCTTGTGCGTACCCTGGCGCTGGCAAGGTCGTGAGCTTGCACTCAGCCGCTGATCGCGGCCCGAGTGGCACCACACTGGTGTCCGCGTCATGCTCCAGTGCGGAGCCGCTGAAAAGCTGCGGTCGACGCGCAGTCACGACGATGTGTCCGATGCTCCGACGGCGCACCAGTGTCGCGGTCTCCGGTTCTGCGTTCTGCTTGCCAGCGAGAGGAGTGACGGCTGCTTTCGGTTCGCGTTTTCCGCGCATCGAGGCGTCCGAGTTCCGCGTGTCGGCGAGATCGACTGCATTGTCCTGTCGTGGTAGATCTGCGCGCGTTGCAGCGCGCTTGCTTGTCAAGACGCGAGGTGCTCGACACGACGGACTTGTGTGGGTATCGATGCCTTCGATAAAGGGCGACGCCGACTGGAGTCTGCTGTAGTCGTTGAGCTGACCCGAGGTCGCGTCGGGGACACTCGAGCCGGCGAAGTTGCGGGGATTCGACGCGATCGAGATCTCCGGACGAAGCATCTTCAGGAAGTTCGTCCGAGTCTCGCGCGAGTCCGGGTGTACCGTGACCCAAACAGCTTTGCTCGCTGCGGGCTGCGGTCGCGAAACTGCGAATGCTCTCGTCACGAGACCCGCGTGACGGAGGCGCTGCCTACACCACCTCGAGTCTGCGTCGCGGTGGATCGAGACATCCTCAGACTGCGAAGCCAGTCTTTCCAAGCCAGATAAGACTCGCCGAATGGTCCGTCATTTTGCGGCGCCACAGAGGCAATTGGTGGAGAGAACTGAATGAAGAAGCGCACAGCAGCAGCCGCCTGTAGACAGCGGACGCACCGTCTCGACTTCACCTCGCTCATGCAGAGCACGCAGCGCACGTCAAGAGATGTGAAGTGCAGAGTCTGGTTGGATTAGAGTAAAAGGTGTTTGGAAGATCCAATTGCCGATGTTCAAGCTCGCCGCAAATCGAAGGGCTCACTTGCAGATCCGCGCTCGCTCCCCACCAAGCAGCTCCACCCGCCCGCCCACCTTCTCGCGATGCTCTCGACGCCGCTGCGCCGCCTCGCTAGAAGCCCGCGCGCCGCCTCGCGCAGCGTGCACATCGAGCGCCGGCTCGCGGAACTCGGCTACGTGCTGCCGCAGGTGGCGGAGCCCAAGGGCAACTACCGCACGGCGGTGCGCACGGGCAGCTACATCTTCACGGGTGCGCGGCGTTGCATCGGATCGCGCGGGGAATGACGCGTCTGGCTGACCAACGCTCTCGCAGCCGGCCACCTGCCGCAGCCCACAGGCGGCGACCTGATCGTCGGCAAGATCGGCAAGGACTTGACGCCGGAGCAGGGCTACGACGCCGCCCACCACGTGGCGCTCAGCCTCATCGCCACGCTCAAGCGTGCGTCCCGGCCGCTCGATCCGCGCCAGTGTTTGCAGCGGCAACCTGACGTGTGTGTGCATGTGCGTGTGGGTGTGAGCAGACGAGGTGGGGGACCTGGACAAGGTGAAGCGCATCGTCAAGCTCGTGGGCTTCGTCAACTGCGTGGACGGCTTCTCCGGCCAGCCGGGCGTCATCAACGGCGCGTCCGACACCATCGGCAAGGTCTTCGGCGACAAGGGCATCCACGCGCGCTCGGCCGTCGGCACCAACGCGCTGCCGCTGAACGTCGCGGTCGAGGTCGAGGCCATCGTCGAGATCGAGGACTAAGCTCGGAGCGCTGCGTGCGCCACACACACACACGCGCGCGCCGACGACGACCAATGCACGACTCGTCTATGTTTCTAGTGCTGCAAGCGCGCGCCGCGACGAGCGTCTGCGCAGCTTACTGTACAGCGACCGGCTCGACGCCGGTGGTCTTCCAGTACGCGGGACCGTAGTTCACGAAGACTTGCTGGCCGGCTTTGACCTCCTGGATGGTGAACTGGTGCCCACACATACACATTCGCACAACGCGGCGTCAGTGCTGCGGCGACAGCGCAGCAGCCGCAAGCAGCGGCGGACCACACGCACACAGAAGATGTGGAGGATGCCGTCCTGGATCATCGGCACGAAGCGCGCGTTCGGCGCGAAGCTGTGGTTGATGCAGCGGATGCTGTTGCCGTACTCGAGCGCGCTCACGTAGAGGTCGCCGTGCGCGTACACGGACGGGTAGGACACGCCGTACGGGTCGAACGTGTTGGCGCTGTCGTTGCGCACCTGCAGCACGCCCGTGTACTCGCCGAGGAACGAGAGCGCCGCGATGTCCTCGAGCGCGAAGAGCCCGAGCGGGTTCTCCTCGACGCCCGCGAGCGCCTCGGCGTGGCCGATCGCAACCTTACGCGACACCTCGCTGCGGAGCACGTCTTGCGCCAGGATCTGCTCGAAGCCGTCCACGGCGCAGTCGGCGAAGCCCCAGAACGCGTAGTTGCGCAGCATCGCGGAGCTCTGGAAGAGCAGTTTGCTCGTGAACGTGCATCGCATGAGCTCCTGCGCCTCGTCCGTGCTGCCGCGCGCACGCACAACAGTCAAGTTGGCGGCGCCCGCGTCATTCGAGCCAGATCAAGGAGCACGTCCGCCGCCGCACCTGAGCTGCTGCAGCGTGCCGGCGCGGTCCTTGTACTGGAACGTGACGCGCTCGTCCGCCGCCACCTCGGCGCACTGGTCGCTGTCGTGCGCGTGCGACGTGCTCTTGCTCTGCTCGCAGTACGCGAGGCACACGTCGCGGTCGAGGCACCGGAAGCCGCGGCAGCCGCCGCCATCGTTCGTCGTCATGCTTCGTCAGGTGCTGGTGGCGATGAGAGTGACGGGGCTATACAGGTAATAACTAGAACCTGTATCTCTTACAAAAAGCAAGTGAAGCATCAAGCACTTTGCGAAGGTCGCTGCGCCGCGCCACCATGAAGCCGCAGCCCGCGAGCATCCCGCTCGCGCCGATCCTCAAGAAGATCATGCCGCTTTGCTTCCTCACGGGAATGGCCATGGAGACCTTCATGGTCAAGACCGGTTTCTGTGCGTGGCCGCTCGCCCTGCGCGTGCGCGCGTGTTCCCGCCCGAAACTCACGCTCGCGCTTCTTGCTCTTCCAGACGACATCGCGACTGCGGCCGAAGGCGAGCGCCGCCAGCAGCGCCACGAAGAGCGGCAAGCGCTCCTGAAGCAGCGCGAGGCGGGCGCGTCGCCCTGGGACGAGATCGCCAAGTTCTTCCCGGAGCAGCGCGGCTCGTAGCTCTCCGACGCAATAGAGCGAGCAAGCGACCGAGCGGCTCTCCTTACACGCAAGGGGTGCTGCTATTCACATGGCTGCTGCCGCGCGCCGCCCGCTCCACTCGCTCCATCGCGGCTCGCCGCCTGCCGCCTGCTCACACGCACGCACGCGCGCCTCACGCGGCCGTCGGCGCGCGCTGCAGCACGACCTCGATCTTTGGCACGCGGAAGCCGCCGGTCGCCTTCGCGCCACGGAACGCGTAGCGCGTAGAGATCTTGGTGGCCACCGCGCTCTTCTGCATCCGCAGCAGCTCGGCGATCTGGATGGCGGTGGCGATCGCGCCTTCCGACGCCTGGAGCCGCACCATCTCCTGCTTCTGCACCGAGAACTTGGAGCTGATGAGGTTCGCGTAGAACGCTGGACGCGCGCGCAGCACAGGCGGCGTCAGCGCGAGAGCGACGAGCACCGCGACGCGGCGACGCGAACGCACCTGCGGGCTTGCGCGTCGAGACCGTGACGAGGTCGTCGGTGTACTTGGCGAGCTTCGGCCCCGCGAGCACGCGCTCGACGGGCTTCAGGCCGAGCGCCGCGACCGCCTTCTCGAGCGCGCTCTTCGCCGCCGCCCAGTCGGGGGCGACACGCGAGAGCGCGGACTCGTCCTCTCGGTCTCCGCCGCCCGCCGCCCACGGCACCGAGCCGACGAGCAGCGCGCGCTCGACGCCCTCCGCCGCTGCCGCCAGCACGCTCGGGTCGGAGCCCACGGCGAGCTTGACCTTGAAGTTCTCGTAGAGCTCCTTCTTGAGCTGGACGGCGCCGGCAGCCACGAACACGAGCTTGTCGAAGACGCCGGCGAAGTGCGCGTCGAGCCACTCGCGCGTCTGCTTCTCCACGGCGCGCGGGCGGTCGGTGACGGCCACGAGGAAGAAGAACTTGCGCATAGGCTTGAGCGCCGCGAGCGCGCCGGGGGCGGCGGCGACGCTGGTCGCGAAGTGCTCCGACTGGAAGAACGCGTCCAGCGCCGCCTCCGCCTCCGCCTGCGCGTCACCGCTGCTGCTGCTATTGGCGAGCGCCGTGTGCCACGCCGCGCTCTTGGCGTCGACTGGCTTCAGCTGCACATGCATGAACAGAGCGCGTAGGTCGCGGTGGTAAGAAGCGAGACGAGGAGCGAGACGAGGAGCGAGCGAGTTCGCCGCACAGAGTGCGTCACGCACCGCCGAGCCGGTTTCGGCGTTGCGCCAGGCGAACGCGCTCTCGAGCAACTGCGCGAGCGTGTGGTCCAGGTCGACCGCCAGCACCGCGCGGTGCTGCTGCTGGTGCTGCTGGTGCTGCTGGTGCTGCTGGTGGTGCTGGTGGTGGTGCTGGTGGTGGTGCTGGTGCTGGGCGTCCATGTTGTCTGCTTAGATCTTCCTTCGTATTGAAGTTTTGACGATGATCCTCATTTCTGTCACTATCACCGCCAACCGTGTTCAGCATTTTCGTACTTTATCGAGTAGCAGGGGAGAATAAAGAACTCACACAAACAACATAGCAGCGTGAGCTCGAGGTGGCGAGCGCCATGCAGATGCTCAACGTCAGCGCGCTGATCACGAGCTACGAGACCGTGGGCGACCACACGGAGTTCGTGGCGCAGGTGTCGTGCAGCGGCGACCTGTGGCTCATCTCGCGGCGCTTCAGCGACTTCGACCAGCTGCACTCGCGGCTCGCAAGCCGCTTCGGCACGCTGCTCGGCGACGCGCGGCTGCCGGAGAAGCAGTGGTTCGGCAGGTGCGCACTCGTTGCGTTCGTGTTCGCGTGAGGCGGGCGGTTAGGCGATTAGGCGGTCAGGCGCGTCGGTGATGACGGGAATGCGTCGCGGACGAGCGAGAGATGCGGCGGGCGGCGGGCGGCTGTCGAGCGCGCGCGCGGGACGCTGCGGACACGAAGGAGAGGAGCCGCGCACACGTGTGCACGGCGGTGACTGCCAAACCGCTTGATCTTATCCGACGCCGCGCGCTGCGCGCTCCGGCCACCCGCCTGCCAGCCGCGCGGTCTCTCGCTCGCGCTCCGGACGCGCAGCACATTCGGCTCTGCCTGCTCTGAGACGCGCCTCGGCCTCCCCCGCGCTTCCCGCTTCCCGCTTCTCTGGCGCTGCTCGCAGCCGGTGGACGCTGCTCACAGGCGTGTGGCACCCGCAGGTTCGACCCGAACTTCCTGGCGAAGCGCCAGGCGAGTCTCCAGACGTACCTCGGTGCGTGCGTCCCCCGTGCAGGAGTGTATGTCGTCTCTCGACTCTGGCGGTGTGCACGTCGGCTGACGCGCTGGGCGGCGCGCAGAGACGCTGCTCCAGGTGCCCGGGATCCTGGACGACCGCTCGCTGCAGCACTTCCTGGACCTCGAGAAGCGCGTGGACTGGAGCGGCGACCTCACGGGCGGCGTGGGGAGCAACGGACGCCCGAGCGGCTCGTTCCCGGGCAAGTCCGTGCTGCTGAACGAGAACGACCGGCTGAACGCGATCGTGGAGAACGCCGGGCTGGCGTTCATCGACATCAGCGAGGTGCCGGAGCCGCTCGAGGCGGAGCAGGCGGTGCAGCGCAAGAACGAGATCGCGGCCGCGGCGCAGACGCTGCTGAGCGAGCACAAGGTCGTCGAGCACTTCGCGGCGGCCATGACGGTGCTCGACCTCCCGCAGCCGCCGTCGGCCGCGCGCCTGGCGAGCGACGAGGTCGTCGCGAAACTCGAGGCCGCGCGCGCGGACGGTGCGACGTACGAGCGCGACCAGGAGCTGCTGGCGGCGACATTAGAGCGCGTGGAGGCGTCGCTCCGGCTGGAGCTCGTGCCGCCGTCGAGCGACCTGCTGGTCGTGATGGAGCTGTCGCTCACGCCGGCGACGGGGGCGGCAGCGGCCGCGCGGAGCTCGCTCTCCGGCGGGCTGGACGGCGCGCTCGACGGGGAGAACGCGCTCTCGACGTCGTTCCACTGACAGCGCTCCGCTCTACTCGGGCTGCTCTAACACTGCTCGGTAACGGCGCAGCTTGTCTTGGATCGCTCCCCGGAGCGCCGCGTGCTGCGCGCGGAGCTCGCGCAGCGCCGCGTCGTCCGGCGGCGGCTCGTCGGCTTCCTCTTGTTGCGTTGGCGCCGCCGTCTTCGCGTCCTCCGGAGCGTCGTTGGCGCCTTCGTCGTTGGCGTCGTCATCGTCGTCGGCGGCGAGCAGCGTCTCCGGTGTCAGCAGCGCGAGCTGGAGGTGTCGCCGCGCATGCTGCTCCGCGCGCAGCGACTGGAGCTGCGACGTGTTCTGAAGCAACTGCTTGCCCACGAGCTTGACGACCTGGTCGAGCTCGCCCAGCTTGTCCGCGCAGGACGCGAGCTGCTGCCGCGTGCGCTTCCGGTCACTCGCGCGTGCGGACGCCTCGGCCGCCGCGCGCTCGAACTCCCCGCAGAGTTGCGAGCGGAGCTCGTGGCTCTGCTCCTGGACGCGCGCGAGCAGGCGCTGCTCGACACCGCGGAGAGCGGCGGACGCGCTCGCCAGCTGCGCCGCGAGGGCGTCGGACGCGGACTCGAGGCTGCGCTGGTCGAGCTGCAGCCGCGCGATCGCCTCGCTGCCTTCGTGCGCGCGGGTCTGCAGCGTCGCCCAGTCCGCGGAGACCAACTGCTTCCACGCGAGCAGCTGCGCAAGCGGCGGTGAGAAGCGCGTCGCGCGCCACGAGCGCGAGCGCGACGCACCTGGAGCTCCAGCGTCTCCTGCTTCAGCCGCGTCTCCTGCGTCTGCTCGGCCGTCTGCTGCAGCTCGCGGGTGCTCGTCGCGAGGCTCTCGCTGACGCTCGCGAGCCGCGTCTCGAGCTGCGCTGCCAGCGACCCCTCGAGCGCGCTCAGCCGGGTTCGCTGCTCCGCGGCAGCCTGCGCGAGCCGCGCGTCCAGCTCGACGCGCTCGGCCTCCTGCCGCTCGCTCTCGGAGCGCGCGTCCGCCAGCGCCTGAGCGCGGTCGCCGTCGAGGCGGCTGACGAGCGCGTCGTGCTGTCGCTGCACGAGCTCGTGGAGCGCGAGGATCTCCCGGTCCACCGCCGCCTTCCTGCACTGTCACGGCCGCCGCGGTCAGCAACTGGAGGTGTCCGTCCATCCACCCCCACGCAGCCCCGCAGCTCGCACCCGCTCGCGGATCGCGCCGTCCGTCGCCTTCTTGAGCGCGTCGACGTCCTCGCCGTCCGCCTTCCTGTCGATCGCGGCGGCAAACTGCGCGGCGCGATGAGCTCGCGACGCACGGGCAGAGCGTAGAGCGACATCCGCACACGCACGACGGAGAGCTCTTCCTCCACGAGTCCCAGCCGCCGCTCCACCTTCTGCAGCAGCGAGTCGCACGAGGCCTCGAGCGCGCGCAGGCGGTCGCTCACGCCCGCCTCGACCGCGCGCATCTGCTGCTCCACGCAGCGCTGCAGCCTGCCGAGCGACGTCTGCACGAGCGCGCGCGTCCGCTCTCTGCGGCGTCCACGAGGCGTCAGTCCCGTAGTCTCCAGTGCGGCACGCCCCTGTGAGTGCCGCCGACGCACTCGAGCGCGAGCGCGTGCGCGTGTTGCGAGTGCACGTTCTCCCCGAGCGCGTCGAGCGCGCGTCCGATGTCCTCGACGCGCGCCTGGTGCTTGGCGAAGGCGGCGCCGCTCACTGCGTCGGCGCTTCTGGTCTCGAGCTCCTGCGAGCGCCGGTCGGGCAGTGAGCGAGCGAGCGGTTGAGCTGCTGCTGCTCTGCTACGCGCACGCGCACGCACCCGCAGGCGCTGGTCGGTCCGGTCCCCGCGGCGCCGCTTGTCCGCGAGCACTCCCCAGAGCTTGAGGAACTCGGCGCGCAGCACTTCCTGCACTCACGCACACGAGAGCTCCGCGCGCGACGTTGGTCGACGCGCTTCGCTCGTTCGCTCACCCGCCCACACGAGCGCACGTGACGCACTTGGATGTTCTCCCAGCTGCCATCGCCGCGCTCGAGCTCCACCACCCTCGCGTCGTCCTTCATGCTTCGAGGATCGCGACTGCTCGAGCGAGCGAGGCGAAGTGACGAACGAAAGGTCGCCGATGACAAACGAGATCCGGTCGCAGTCTCCTCGTCCGACCGCCTAAGCCTAAGCCTACACCCGCGACGGCGCCAGCGCGTCCTCGTAGTGCGCCGACCACCACGCGTAGAAGCGCTCCCACTCGACGAAGCCGTTCTTCTTGTCGTCTAGGCGGCGCGCGATCGCGAGCAGCTTCTTCGCAGGCAGCGCGATGCCCAACTGCTGCGCCACATGCACGAAGTCCGCGTGGCGGATGCAGTCGCCCGCCCCGCGCTCGCCGCTGGCGCTCGCCGCCACGTGGTGGAACTCCTCCCACGCGGTGTCGCGCCGCACGATCTTGGTGAACTGCTTGAGCACCGTGTATGACAGGCGGTGACTCATGCCCTTGAGGTGGAACCGCTCGCGGAACTTCTGCTTGTGCTGCGTGTCCAGCGCCGAGTATTGCGCCGCGATCGCGTACGCCGGTACGCGCGAGTCCACGCGCGCAGGAGGCGGCACCGCCGGGATGGCGACGCGCTCCGAGACGGCGAGCGCGGCGTTGCGCATCACGAGCGTCGTGCACGCGGTCGAGATCGCGTCCACTTTGAGGTCCGCGCTGCCGAGCTCGCGAGCGAGCACTTGCGACGTGGAGTTGGCGCTGCTGGAGCTGCTGCTGGAGCCGGTGTGGAGCCTCCACTCCAGCTTCCCGTTGGCTGTTGGTGCAGTCGGCGACAGCGGCTGCGGCTGGTGTGGCAGGTCTGTGTCGGCGGCACCAGCGAGCGCGCTCTGCTTGCGGAAGCTCGTGAACCGCCTCGCCAGGTGGGGCGGCGCAGCCGCCAGCGGCGGAGGCTGCGGGTGGCGCGCCGCCTCTGCCAGGTAGATCTTCGAGACCACGTCGCCGTAGATCTGCGCGCGCTGGCGAAGGATCTCCGGCGGAGCAGTCGGCGTGCGAGCGGAGAGAGGTCGTCGAGCGGACCCCGGGCGCCTCGAGGCTGCTGCGCCGCCTGCTGCCGGCGGCATCGCGACCGCCTTGGACTTGGAGAGGTGCGAAGCTGCGTCGTCATCCTGCGGCGCTCGCTTCTTCGCCTGCTGCTGCTGCTGCTGCTGTTGGAGCTTCGCCTCGACGAGCCTGCGGTACTCGCGCTGCTCCTCCTCGATCTGAGCCATCGTCGCTCGCTGCCGCTCCTCGTCTCGCGCCTGCTGCTGCTGCCGGCGGCGCAGCGCCATGTCGTGGCGAGACGTCTGCTTCTGCTGGACACTCGAGCGCACCTCGGCTTTCTTCCGCTCGAGCTCCTCGCGCTTCTCCTCCTCTCCACGCAGCCGCTCCTCGATCTCCAGGCGCTTGCGCTTCGCTGCATCTGCGAGTCTTCATGTGGCGAAGTCCACACAACGTCAGAGTGCAGCGTGCAGCCTCAACTAACGCGCTCCCCGCCGACGCCACGCGCACCTCTTCTTGTTGATCGCGACCGACTCGTGCAGCTTGGTCGCCGCTGCTTGCTTCTCCAGGATCTGGAGAGCGCTCAGCTTGTCCAAGTCCGCCGGTGAGTGCTGCATCCGATGGAAGAGCTTCAGGTAATGCGCAAGGGACGACTCGGTGTCCTGGTGAAGCTCCGGCGGGTTGCGCCAGGCCGCGCTCCGCAAGAGGCTGCTCGGGTTCCAGCTCCCCGCGCCTTCATTCAGCATGTCCTCGGGCTCTGCCTCGCTCTCCTCGCTGATCCTCCGCGCCGTCGCCCCTACATCAAGCTGGCGCTGCGACCGAGCGACATTCGGTAGCTCCTGCCGCAGATCCTCCAGGTCGACGAAGCTGCGCGAGTCCATGGAGATCATGCTCCGACGGATGGTCGACACCGAGCACACGGTCGTCATGCGGCGCTGCGGGCTCTCGAGCGCGCGGAACGTGTCGGCCGCCACGCGCCACTGCGTGAGGAAGAGACACCAGCTCACGGGTTGGAGCTGGTCCAGTCGGAAGGGGAGCAAGCGCCTCCACGGCTCGCGGAGGTACTCGCGATCTCTGCTGGCGCGTGCGGACTCGCTCGCCATAGAACGAGGAGGATCGGACTGGTAGAGACCGTGCTGGAAGCTCGCCACATGTCGCTTGAGCGCTCCTGGGAGCGCGTGGTGGTTCAGGATCGCCCCCACGAGCGCTGCCTCCCAGACGTACGTCCCGCTGTGCACCTTGCGCGCAGGCGGAAGGAGCGCACGGCCGTGGCTCCCGGGAGGCGGCAGCGATGCAAATGATAGCGCCAGCCCGCGAAACATGTCGGCGAGAGTCGAGAGCGTCTCGGCGCCGAACGCAGCGCGCAGCTTCTGCGTGTTGATCTGCATGCAGCAGTACGCGAGCACCTGGCTCCACACGAGCGCAGTGGGGTCCTCGAAGTCTGCTGCAGCGGCGGTGGAGATGCCGTCCGGCGGCACCTCCTCTCGCCGATCAAAGTACTGACACACGGACTCGACATCGCCCGAGTCGCTCGGTGCTGGCTCGTGCTCTTCACTGTCTCCCAGCACCCACTGCAGATCGGTGTCGGTCTGGAGCGCTCGGAGTAGCGCTGACTTGAGTACCCAGCCTTGTCCTCCTCTAGCGCCGACGCTGTCGCTCTGCGGCGAGTCTGCGGCTGCCGCGAACGCGCGATGCACTCTGTGGATGCGGCCGACGTCGTCCGCGTCCATGGCTCCGAGCAGCGAGTCGGCGTAGAAGTCGTCCTGCTCGGGCAGCTGGGCTTGGCGCGGCACGAGGTAGAACCCGACCAAGTGGCACGCAGGGTCCGGCACCATGGCGCTGTCGGGTGCGCTGTGGTGCGTGGACACCGTCGGGGCGGCCGGTGCTGCTGCTGGCGGCGGGAACTGCCACGTCAGCGGCAGGAACGCACGGCAGCCGCCGCTGTAGTAGCTGCTCACGAGGCTGTAGACTGGCGCGTAGCTGTTCGAGACGATGGCTCGCAGGAACTCTCGTAGCCCGCGCGGCGACGGAGCGCGACCGGCAGCCGCGCAGTCGGCCGCGTACTGCGTCTGGAAGCTCTGCGGCACGGCGAAGACGTGCACCCAGCCGACGGAGAAGCCGTTCGCGAGCTGCGCGATGCTGTCCTGGTTGGGCAGGTTCTCGTACGCCGCGTGGCAGATGAGGCGGGCGGCTGCGAGGCGCACCGCCCGGTCGGCCGCCTCGAGGTCTGCGAACGCGACGTCCAGCAACCTGCGACCGGGCGGCTGCTGTTGCGCACGCGGCCGCTCGCGCAGCAGCTCGCCGACGCGGTTCTGCTGCGCTTTCGACGCGCAGCACTCAGCAGAGAGCAGCGCGTACGCTTCGAGTTTCTCGCGCACGTCGACGCTCTCGAGAAGCAGAAGCGCCGCTGCCGACTGAGGACTGTTCGCACGGACGAAGTTGAAGAGCTCCATGGCCTCGAGCGGCACGAAGGACGACGTCGGGTCCACGATGCCGCCATCGCCATCGCCGCCGCCCAGCATGCTTCGGCTCTGCGGTTCTCGGCCTCTCTTGTTGTCTAGCTTGTCTAGGCTGCCTTC
>JAASFS010000014.1:0-63438 GCA_023333865.1 Globisporangium perplexum | reverse complement strand
GCTCACGACGCACGCGCACGCCTCGACAATGAGGTCAGGCGAGCGAAGTGCCCGCGGGACTCGCTCGCTCAATCAGAGCCGCCGCTCGGTCACGTCAGTCGCTGGGCTCTGGTTGTCGCGAAGCCACATCGGGTTGGGTCGACCACACAAGCGGACGAAGGGATCGGCTCGCATTTGCTGGTTGCGAGCGGTGCAACTCTGAGCGGCGATCTGAGAGCTTTCCTGGAGTGTCGTTGACTCTGTGGGCTTGTCGCCATGCATCACACAAGTGCGCAGATCGATCGCGAGGCAGCACATAGAGGTGGAAGGCGTGGTGATCTGCTGCTGCTGCTGCTGCTGAAGTCTCGAGTGCTGTGTGGACTGGACAAGCGGACGCTCCACATGGCTCTGCGAGGCGATCTCGTGGCAACGCGGTCTGTGACAACGGAGCCGATCGGTCGCTTCAAGCGGCCGCGTGCGTGGCCATCAGCGCATCCTCCAGCAGCCCGTTGACAACCGTTCATGTCACGAGTGGAGAGGGGAAGATCGTGCTCGCTGGATCGCGCTTGCTGCTGCTGCTGGGGACTCCTGCGGTCCTTGTCGTTCGGTTGCCCGCCTCCCCACGGTGGAGTAGTAGCGCCAGGCAGTAGGTGGGGGCGGATCGCAGGATCGCTGTCTGCCATCGGGGGTGGGGCAGCGGCGGCGGTGTGCCGCCTTCGAGCTCGAAGCGCACGAGCAGAGCGGAATGTGTTTCAGTTCATAAGTTATTAGGTAAATACTATCGAGGTGTGTCGGGCTGGCCGAGTGAGAGACAACGACGGCGACACTGTTGTCGATGCGTGGCGCGCGCAGATACGGACGGACGGACGGGTAGATGGGCGGACGGTCGGGAGCAACACCGCTCGCTGACGACGATGAGACGGACGCGCTCAGATCTCCATGTCGAACATGAGGTCGCCGAGCTCCTCGAGCTCCGCCTCCTCTTCCTCCGTCAGCTGCGCGAACGCGCACTCGCTGTCGCAGCGGCACGCCGCCGGGTCGCTCTCGTCGTCCTCCCAGCCCTTGTACGCGTTCGTCCTGGCCGGGATCACCATCGGACTCGTGGTCGCGCGCTGCAGCAGATCCGCCGAGAGAGAGGTCGGCGCGTGCACAAAGCAGGAGGGCGACACACTGTGCGGCTGCTGTAGCCGTGCGACGCGCTGGCGGAAGGCGCTGCTGGGCTTCATCCCTTTGCGCGCCATGTACGCCTCGAGGCGCGACTGGTGGTCGCGCAGAGGGGTGCCGCTTCCGCGGTCCGACTCGCAGTCGGTCTCCTCCTCGGACGACGCGACCGACGCGGCGGCGCTGCTGCCGAACACCTTGGCGAGCGCCGGTAGGCTCTGAGTCTGCTGCTGCGTGGCGGCCATTGCGCTGTGCGGGTTGATGTGGGTGATGCTGGTGCGCGCAGCGCGTCGGCGTGTATCGTGCGGGCGGCGGTGGGTGGGGGCGGCGGCGTGAAGCGAGTGCTCGATTGCTTGGTGCGCTGGAGCTCGACAATTGGGGAATGAACTTGCAGTTGTGGAAGCGTCAAGCACCATTTACTATCTGCGCGTCAAAAAGCTTCTGTTTGCGCGTTCCAGTTGGAAAGAATCGAACTGCAACACTCGACGCGCGGGCAGTAAATGTGAAATGGAAAAAAACGCATCTTCCTTGCGATTCGCGCGTTTTGATTGGCTCACGCGGCGCTGTCGACAGTGGCCGCACTTTAGCGGGAAGAGCTCTCGGTAAGTACGAAGAGCTGCTCGATGCACACGAGCGGCGACGATGAGAGCAGCCCTGCCGCCACGCTGAATCGCTGGCTTCGAGAACTCCGGAACTTCGGCGGCGGGATACAACGACACTCTTGCGCGGCTGAGAGAGTGAAGACGCACGCCGCCACGAATGACGTGGAGCACCCGGTGCCAGTCAATGCGCTCGCTCATGCGTGTTGTTCAACCCGACCATCTTCTTCGTTCGCTTCTTTGCTTTGCTTCGAGCATCTGCCTGTCTTGCGCTTGTTGGACAGATGTGCATTGATGATGCAGATGACGGCACATGTACGAGCGTCACTGCATGCAAAGTGCAAGGACTCAATCGAAGAGTAGACGGACAGACTGCGGCAAAGCGGAGGCTCGATTGCAAGTGCTGGTGGGTTTAGGAATGGTTCTCACACAAACGCAGCAGCTCCGATGGCTCGATGGATGGTGTGGCGCGCGGCTGGGATAAATACGATGTGTGCCAGGCGCGCGCCGTCGCCAGCGAGCGTGCGCTCGCACGGTAGTCTACGGGGAATAATGAAGCAGAGCTGGGCAGCTGAGCACCTGGGCACCGACGGCGCCGTGCTCACAGCTCCAAGTCGAAAATGTCTTCGTCGCTGGCACTTGGTGACTCCCGGGGGGAAGGAGACGACGACCGGGAGCGCGCGCTGCGATGGGATGTCGGGCGCGCGCTCTGGGAGCGGAAGTACGCGAGGTTCTGGTAGAGCGCCGGGTCGTCCTCGTCTTCTACCTCGTCGTCGTCATTGTGGCCGAACAAGCTGCTGTTGCTGCTGCTGTTGCTGGCGGAGCGACGGAAGTGCGAGCCGCGGATCGTCGCGAGCGAGGTCTCGCTGTCCTGCTCGAACTCGTTCACGAAGTAGGCGCGGCGGCGGCGGCTCTTCTGCGGGATCAGCATCGGCGCCGTGCGCTCGAAGGTCGGCAGCATCTTGCTGGTCGCGGCGCGCTTGCTGGCGGATGCGGCGCAGGTTGCGGAGTGGCTCGCGCGCTCGCTGTCCGAGTCGCTGTCCGAGTCCGTGTCGGCCCAGGACGAGGCGGTGCTCGCGGGAGAGCGTTCGAGCTGGTGCTGGGCGTCGAGGCGCAAGGCGTGCAGCCACTGTGAAAATTCACCGCTGGTGGCGGCTTCCTGCTGGTTCTTCATGTGTGACAGACCCGAACACAGAGATGGCTGCTTGCTTGGTGGCTGCTGCTGCTTGAGAGAGGCTGTTGCCGTGGGTGACGCGCTGGGAGCTGTGCAGGCGAACGGTGGCGGTGGCAGTGGAAGCAGGCGAGCGGTGGCGGTGGTGGCTTGCTCGGCGCCGCGCAGTTCGAGAAGTGACTTACCTTGAGCTCGCTCGTTCGCCACTCCCCAAGCAGTCACACAAAAATGAGACTGTCGACGGGCGAGTGCGCATACAAACCTCAAGTGTGAACCTGCTCTCTAGCACCGAACATTCTTGAGGTGCGGACTCCGGCTAAGTGCGGACTCCTACAAACCGCAAGAGAGCGAGTCGCGTCAGCCAATCGACGGCGGGCAAGCGAGCGTGTCGGGTTCTCCCTCGCCGCCCAGCCTCTGGCGGCGACTGCGCGGCGCGCGCGCGCGCGATTGTTGGCCGGCTGCCCGCTCGACGTGTTTCTCGCGTGCGAGCGAGCAAGAGAGCGAGCGAGCGGTCGAGCGGCAGATAACAACAGCTCACCGCGATGGCGACACGGGGCAGCCCGTCCAGCCAGAAAAGGCAAGCGAGTGCAAAGCGAGAGAGAAACGCTGAGCGCATGGGCTTTTGCTTTGCGAATCTCGCACGCAGCCATGTTGGCGCGAGCGCCACTTCACAAGAGCTGTTTCCGCACGCATATGCAACGATCAATGTCGCCGCCAGCAACCACCGCCGCCGGAGGTCGTCGTCGCCGCCGGAAGATCGCTGTCGCCTTCGGATGAATGGTTCACAACGCGAATCTTTCCTGACGGCTGCAAAATAACAGCCGGTCTTTGTATCATCGGGATACAAAGACAAGTCGCTCAAGTTTGTAATACATGATATCCCGTTATAGATCATACATTTCACAATGTATTAAATATTTATTTGGCTTGAACTGAACCTTTTCACTATTATACCTGTTCGAATCTGATTGTGGTTCCTAACCTCAGAGCGTTTTACGCTTTAATAACCGTTAAAAAGCCACCCCAAAAACACGCGCAATGCACGAAATGGTTGGTTATCGCTGCTCCACTTGCATCGTGGTCGTCGTGGCTAGACAAAGCTGCCGGTGAGGGACGAAGCCTTCGAGATCCATTGCTGCTGTGGAGCATGCACGAGCCAGGCAACGCAGGTAATACAACGTCCAGCGCCACCACCATTGAAACGCTGGCTCGTGCCTGCTTTAAGCCAAGGTGTTGGCGACATGTGACAGACGAACACGCTCGCCTCGGATTGGCTGAACACCTTAGCGAATCGAATCTCAAGATTCCAAATAGATCATATATGCGGTATCTTGCATACCTGTGTCTATAAAGCGTAATTCACACGTTTACTATGATCAATTGGCTAGATACGCATGTACCCAAATCAAGCACAACAAGGATCCCAAACCGAGTCGTCAATGGCGACGTTTCGCACAGCACCGCCGCAACTCGCAGTCGAGCGCGCCTCGCGCACTCCGCTCTTCGTCGCGCTGGAGCAGCTGGCGCCGGATGCCGCGACGCTCGAGGCGCTCTTCGACACAGCGCTGGCGCCAGCGCTGCAGACCCGCGAGAGCGCGCTCGTGAACGCGCTGCATGAGTGGTGCCGCGCCGAGCTCGCGACGCAGCTGCGCGCACACGAGCGCGCCGACGCGCACTGGCAGTCACGCCTCGACCGGCGCGTGGCCGAGACGAACGAGCTGCGCAAGGACTTCTACAAGCAGCTGCTGATGCTGCGCGAGCTCGTACAGCGCCACCGCAACGATGCCAAAACGCTCAAGGCGCTCGACGACGTCATTACCGCCATGGCGGCCGGCAAGGACAAGCCGCTCGAGCTACCTGCTCGCAGCGAGACGAGCAACAACGCGGGCAGCCGGAAGCCAGAGGGCAGAAGCGCTGCTGCAGCCGCTGGCGGCGGACAAGCGAGTGGCGAAGGCGGCAGCGCATACCGTCGCAAGGAGAAATGGGAGGAGCGGGCGCGAGAAGCCATGTACGCGTGCTCAGCGAGTGACTCCGCCGCGGTCACCTTCGGGTTGCTGACAGACGAGTGGCTCGCTCGGTGGCCGATGCGACGACAGAGCGGAGTGCCAGCAGCTCCAAGAGCAGGTGATCCAGCTCAAGCAGCAGAACGAGGAGCTCTGCTCCAGCGAGGCGGACGGGTGGTTCGCAAGCGCGCGCAACGGACTCGCCGAGCGGCAGCGCGTGATCGACGCCGTGTACCGTGCCAAGTGCTCCTGGGACGACGTCGGCGCAGCGGTGCTCGAGGTGCTTAACAACGACCTCATCTGGGACGCGGTCGAGCGTAGCGCTCGCCGAGGCAAAGAGCGCGCGTCCAGAGGCCTCGAGGCGCTGCTCACGCACCTCGACGCGCTGGACGGGACGGGTGACCCCGCCATCGAGAAGCTCGCGCAGCAGAGCCGAAGCGCGTCATCAGAGGACGCGGCATCCACTCTGGCTCCACCGCGCGCCGGCGCCGTCGTCCCCCGGCGCTCGTCCAGCGACCCGGTGCGCCTCATTCAGTGCCGCGCGTGCAATGGCGCCGGGTTCGTCGACCCGAACACCAGCGAGGACGGCAACTCGGCCGAGTCCGACGCGTACTTGCGCAAGACGCTCGCGCAGGTGCTGGAGCTCCGCGCCGCGCTCGCGAGCGCCGGCGAGCGGTCTCAGAAGCTCGAGCAACAGCTGCAGGCGACGGAGGTTGCGTCGGCGGCGGCGAAGAAGCAGCTCGAGGAGATCGAGTTCGTCCGGCGACACGGTGTCAACTGCTGCGTCCAGGCAGACTTGGACGACGAAGACGTCGTGGACCTCGAGGAGATCCTACGCGCGTCCGCGAGCGACTTGGAGCCCGCCAGGAAGCGGTTCTCGAGCAACCGGAGCGCGCAGTACGAGCACCTCATCGTGGAGCTCAAGAGTGCGCTGGACGAGAAGGTCGAGGCCATTAGCGAGCTCCGGAGCGCACACAGTGACGCCCAGGACCGGCTCCGGAGCAGCCAACTCGCGTCGCAGAGAGAGCAGGAGGCGCATTTGCAGGAGGTCGCGACGCTCAAGACGACGCTCTCGCTCGCGCTCACGCAGCAGAACGCGGCGATCGAAGAGAAGCAGACAGCGGTGACGCTCATGCTGCAGAAGTTCGGCAAGCAGCGCTCGACCAGCAGCAGCATCGGCGACGGCGCGCGAGAAGGCGAGGACGAGGAGGCTTCAGGAGGTGAAGGCGGCGCCGAGCAGGACGACTTACTCGCGCTCGACGCGCGCTCGGAGGAGGCGCTGGAGAAGCTGGGCGAGGTGGAGCGCTCGGAGGCCGTGGCGCGAAGGTACTCGCAGGCGATCGTGCGCGTGCAGCGCGAGTACGAGTCGCAGAAGAGTCTGCTGCGGCAGTCGGAGGAGGAGATCGACCACGCGGACGAGCGGCGGCAGCGCACGAACAGCATCGCGCTCGGGAGCATCGTGGTGAGCGTGGCGTCGCACCCACGCGAGCTCTTCAAGGCGCTCTCGACCACGCAGAGCGAGCTGCTGAGCGTCCGCCGCGCCTCGCAGCGCGCCTCGACGCTGCAGACCGACCGGCTCCTGACGCTCACGACGCACCTCGGACACCTCTCGGAGGAGCTCTGCATGGTGAGGAAGCGCACGAAGGCCGAGATCGAGTTCTGGAAGCTCGAGTGCGAGAAGACTCAGAACGCGAACAAGGTCGTGCTCGCGGATCTCCAGAAGACGCAGCTCCAGCTCCAGGCGGCGAACGAGCGGCGCGTCTCCGTCGTCCCGGGAACCGACGCGTGCGCGCTCTGCGAGAGGCACGAGGCGCGGCTGGTTGATATCTCGAGCGCTCTGCTTCTCCAGGACACGCAGCAGAGTCTCCAGGAGCGCGCCGCTCGAAGCCCCGACGCGGACGAACTCTTGAGCCACGACACACCAGGCGATGCGGTCCAACTGACGCAGCAGGAGCGCCAGCGCCTGAGTCGGTTGGTGCTGGAGATCGAGAACTTGACTACGATGATGACGGTGGACAAGCAGGAGAACGCGCGGAGGCTCGTGGCGTTCACTCTTCTCGGGGGCGAGGCCTCCGAGCAGATCGACTTGCACGTCAAGAGCTCCGCCGGTGATCGACGCACGTCGCGGTCCGAACTCTCGCCGCAGTCGAGTAGAACGCGAGAGGGCGACTCCACTCGACGGCCGATTGCGCAGACGCCTCTCGGAGTGCGACGCCACACTGCTGACTCGCACGCAGTGAGTGGCGCGCATGACGACGACCGGCGCAAGCGCAGTTCGCTCACGTTCGACTCTGACGCTTACGCGAACTCCGTCGACGCCTTCCGGATGCACGCGAACTCGGTTGGATCGATACGCGCAGCGCTCTTCGGCGCGGATCTGCAGGTCAGCGGGACCACTCTGAGCGGCGTCGGCGGCGGAGTCGACGTGTTTGCTCGCAGCCACCACAAGAAGAAGATCGTGCGCAAGATCCTCTCGGAGGACGAAGCAATGCGGCGCAAGTTCGCTCGCGCTCACCAACGCGCTGCGGAGCAGGACAACAACGCGAGCGCTTGTTCCGACGACCCAGAGCATCAGGCTGTACCAGTGACGTTGGACGTCACAGGAGCGGACGAAGCCGCTGGCTCCGAGTGCTCGTCTTATGTGGACGAGAACGGTCTCGAGGTGTTCTACGAGGACGTCGAGGTGGAGGATGACAGCGACGACGAAGCCGACAACAACTGGAAGACGCCTGGGACCCAAGACAGCGAACAGCGCGTCGAGAGTGCAGTGCTCAGTGGCACACCCAAACCACTACATCGCCCCCGAGACGAACGAGCGCGTGTACGACAGGCATCAGCGAAAGCGGAGCCTGCGAGGCAGAGCCAAGCACCTCGGGAACTCACGCTGCTCGACGACCAGACTGATATCGCGGGCGACCCGCAGGTGATCACGCAGCTGCGGGACCTGGTCAAGCAGCACGCAGGCGTGAAGGAGGCGCTGGCGCTACTGAATTGGCGGATCCTGATCTGCCACATGCGCTCGCTGCGCGGACAGTCTCGACTCGAGTGGGTGCGTGTCCTGAACGGCGGCGAGTAGAGTACTGTGTGGCAAGTGTGGACGCTGACGACGCGACGCGTTCTCTGCGCCAGATCACTCGCGAAAGCAAGCGCGTCGGCGCGGCTGGCAACTCGCTTAGATCTTCGCAGCGAGCTGCAGTGCGAAGTACGATGCAGAGGCTCGTCGAGTTCCGCGAGAGCTCTCTGGACGCCGAGATCCGAGCACGGGACGAGATGCGGAAGGAAGTGCGCAGAGCGCAGGCACTGGTACGTCGCGCTTCTCGCAGCACCCGCGACAGATCGACTAGTGAGCTCACTGCAGGATCGTGATCCGATATGCTAGCTCATCCACAGCGTCTCGACGATCCTCACGAACCTCAGCCGCAAGCCGCGAACGCCCACGAGCGACAGCGCGAACCCGAGCGCGACTCAGCGGTGGGAAGGCAGCAGCAGCCCGCGCAAGTACCAAACACTGCCGAACCGCGCGCTGTATCCCGCCGCACACGTCAACTTGAGCGAGATCCCGTCGACGCAGCAGATCCCGACCGCGCACTTCCCAGCGCCGCGGCTCCCGTCGTCCAGCTCTCCGCCGCGCCAGGGGATCGACGGCCGACCGGTGTCGGCGAACGCGCGGAAGCTGTGCAGCTTCGTCGCCGATGATACTGTCGAGTTTCCCGAGCAGCCGTCGGCCTTCGAGGACGACAACCGCTTCCCCGTACGTCGCTTGCACGCGGATGCGAGCTGCGCTGGTCGATGGCTGACGCTCGTGCCACGACTTGCGATGGTGCGCAGCAACGCGCAGTGCGGTTCGTGGGTCCATCGGACGGCTATGAGTTCTCGTTGACGCACTCGCTCTCGAGTATCGCTCGACCGCCGAGGTGCGGGGATTCGTCGCCAGCGCAAGATCCGAGCAGATCGTCTGCACTACGTACGTCCTCGCGCCTCACCACTCGCTACGCTCGTCGACCTGCAACCGACTCACACTCGCCTTGGACGGATGTAGGTGCTGGGAGTCGCAGCGCATCGCCGAGGAAGCGGAGCACGGACGACCAGGTGTACGGGATGCCGGGTGAGCTTCGCCACCTCCAACATGGCGGCCCAGATCCCACGATGGAGCAGCCAGCAGCACTAGCGACGCGCCAGCTCCCAGTGCGACCGCAGTCGTCTCCGGCCGGACTGGCGCCGCGGACATTCTCTCCGCGTCCGACCCGCGAGCTGCTGTCCGCGAGACTTCCCACAGCGCACGGCGCCATCGTGGGCCAGGGCGAGGAACGCAGCGTGTAGACTTCCTGTTCTGCGACACACAGCACTGCGGCCTCATGGCCCTGACTCTGTGATGGTGGAAGGTGGTGCGTACTCGGACAAGCGACTGCAGAGCTCTCAAGCGCTTTAGCGAGAGCGCGGCGGTGTCCCGCGTGGTTACTGTCGTTCGCGGTGTTTGGGTGGAAGCACGGCGCGCTGCTCCGAGCAGAGTCAGCAGCGAGGAGGCAGATCATGAGTTGCTCGGCAGCTACAGCCATCAGGACTCTCGTTCACGCTCCCATGTCCCGTGTACAAATTCACCATCCCAACGCTGCCGCGACGCGCCAGACACCGTCCGCGTTGCTCCACCCGAGAACAAGCTCGCCGAGAAGAACGTGTTGAGTTGCGCGTCTCGCCACTATCGTCCGCCTAGCCGGCTCCTCGTCGCATCCAAGCGAACTTGAATGTGTTGTCCCTGGCTTGGCTGTCCGCCTGCAGTGCCAGCACATACGAAAGTGCTCAGTCGAGGTTCTTCTCGCGTCGGTTGTAGCGGTAGGTGCTTGATGAGCGCAACCACCGCGAGACACGCCAGCGACGTCAGCTTGATGACGGCGGTGACGCGGTGACGGCTCCGACTCGCGCAGTACGCGTGCAGCTCCTGCAGCCGCGCGGCCGAGTACTGGCCATTGAGCTCCACCTACAGAGACTCCCAGAAACGAGGAGTCTCTGGAGCGCAGCTGAGCACACGTGCGGCATCGGGCTTGTTGCTTGCTGCAGTCGATTTCGGTGTTGAAGTCACTCGTTTTAGCCGCTATAGTGAAGAAATCACGTGGACGAATATGTAGCCATTTCACGGAGTGTTGGTCACAAAGTTGAAGTCCTGTATATTCGACTAGCACACTTGTACATCCCAACCGCTTCTAGCACCTGTAGCGAAATGATACTCCACCACCAAGAGATCGAGAGCTACTCTATGACTCGTAGCGCGACAGGTACACTGCTGCGCTCGAGCCGTTGAACTTCTGCACACGCGGGTTCAGCCGAAGGAGCTGCACATACACTGGTACGAGTCCGGGCGTCGTGACGTTGTCACGCAGATCGATCGTCGTTATCGCCCTGTGCGGTTCGAGAGCCTGGGCAATGCGCGTCAAGCCCGGTTCGAGCAACTTCGGCTTGGCTATGGATCCGTCAACGCTCGTGTGCAGCGAGAAGCTCGTGAGGGTCGAGTTGTCTCGCAGAGCTTCTGCGAGCGCGAATGCGCCGTCGTCGCCGATGTCGTTGAAGCTGAGGTCGAGTTTGGTCAGCGGGGGGTACCCTCGGAGCAGCCGTGCGACTTCGTGTGCGCCTTCGTCCCCCAGCCCGTTCCTCGATAGATCGATCGCAGTGCACGAGAGCGAGCTCGTCGGTGCCGTGAGCATCTCCACAATTGCAGCGACCCCGTACTGGCGGAGACTCCGTCCACTAATGACACGGCGAGGTCGTCAGCAGACAGCCAAGCTTGTAACCGGACATTCGACGCGCAAACAAACGTACGCGAAGTCGAGTTTCTCCAGGTGGTCGAACTCCTTCGCGAAGCGCTTGCGCAGGTCGTGCGCCTGAGAGATGGCCGCGAGCATCACCTTACACTCTGGTGTGAGGTGGTTCCCGACGCTAAGCAGCACCCGCCGCTGGAGGTTGGACGTGAACGCCTTCAGGTACAGCTTCTTCGCGCCGCTGTCCGTGATCTCGTTACCGTGCAGGTTGAGCTCTTGCAGCGTCGCATTCGACTCGAGGCCATCCGCTAGCCCTTCGATCGCCTGATCTGCTCGCGGAGCCAGCACAGCGCTACTGAGTTCGTCATTTCGCGTCAACAGATCTCCTGTACACGCACCGTCGATGCCGTTACTTGAGAGGTTCAGTACGCGCAGCCTCGGATGGAGCGATAGGTAGAGCCCAGCGTCACAGCATCCTCGCACCGACAGCGCGTTGCCGCTCAGGTCGAGCTCCTCCAGCTGCGACCACGACGCGCAGCTCCGAATTGTGTCCAGCGCCACCTTCGCGTACTGGTCGGTGAGCACGGAGTCCATGAGCAGCGACTTGCGCAGCGTTCTCCCTGTCAGCACAAGCGAGTGCTGCGGAACTCCGCTCCATGTGCTGTCGAGAAGGTACGTCTCGAGGATCTTCTCCTGGAGCTTTGCGTGAAGCTTTGCGAGCAGCTCATGCTCGTGCGTGCGAGCAACCTTGTTCCGGTGCAGGTGAACGTAGCGAAGCGGGAACGGCGCCTCCAGGCCGTCAAGAGTGTGGAAGAGCGCCATGATCCCCCGTTCGTTGATCTGCACACGTACACACAGACCAGGGACAAGGAATCGCCACGGTTAGTGCAGGCATCGTCGCGCTGCTCTCGCAGGCTCAACGCACGTGGTTCTCCTCAAGGTCGAGCGTCTGGAGACTGCGTGAAGCCTCAATCGCGAACGCCAGCGCGCCGAGTCCGCGGTTCCCGATCTCGTTCCCTGAAAGCGAGAGCACCTGGAGGCTCGCACGAGGCAGCAGCTGTGCGATCCGGACGGCGGTGGCGTCGTGGAGCGTGTTCGATCGGAGGAAGAGCTTTGTGAGGCGCGGGAACACCGGACTCTCCAGGAGCCCGTTTACGTCGCAGTCGGACAGCTTCGCGCACGAAAGATCCAGCACGGTGAGCTGCGAGCCTGCGAGCGCGTCGTACAGCGCTTGGACTGGCGACTCTCCTCGGTCGTCGGTCCCGCCGTCTCGTGAGGGCGAAGGCGACAGCAGAGGGTTGATCGAGAGGTCGAGACGCGACAGCTTTGGGCAGCGCGCCAGCAGCCGTGACAGTGTGGGCAGCGACGACGCGGAGTACCTGCGCGCGGATATGAGATCGCTTTCACATGTGATGAGCGCTCAGCTACACCACAGCGGATCCTGCTTCGTACATGTTGTTTGCTAGGTTGACCGACACGAGTGCCTCCCACTCTCCAGTCGGTGGTAGCGCGTTCCACTCGCGCACCCAGAACTCGTCTCTCAGGCCATTGAACGAGAGGTCGAGCCCGCGCAGCGAAGTCATCACCGGTGGTGCGCAGAAGACACCGAAGAGCGTCGCTAGAAGCTGCTCCTGCGGTTGCTGCAGCGCTTCGGAGAAGCTGATCTCCGCTACGACGAGGTCTGCTGACTGTCCGCGCCTCCCCCCGCACAGCGCATCCCAGGCGCTCTCCGCCTGCGCCGCCGTGCTGATCGATTGCAGCTGCCTCGCCTTCGCAGCTTCCGCGCTGCTGCTCGCGCTCGCGGTCTGGAGCAGCATCGCGACGGTCTGAACCGGCGGGCGAACGTCACATGCTTGTGACTCACGCGCGCTGCACAGTAAGTCTGCGACCTCGAGCTCTCATGTTGGACTGCGATCTTCAGGTGTCACCATCGCAGGCGGCAAAGCAGTCGGCAGATGCAGTCACACGAACATGACCGGATCAAGGACAATCGCTTCGCACGCAGTCATCGCACAGAGCGTTGCTGGGTCATCCTTCATCTCGACTGAGCTCAGATCGTGTTCTCGACTACATGAACCTGCCCACACCCACGACACCGCCTGGACAGGGTCGGCTTCACCGCTCGGTTCGCTCCACTCGACTCTTTCGTTCTCTCTTCTCATGGGAACGAGCGCTGGCGACGCTCTTCACTCGTGATCTGCAGCGCCAAGTCGGCGAACTCAGGAACCCGATCGCTTTCGCGAGTCGCCCGAGCGCACCGAGCTGCGCGCAGGGAGGAACCATCACGCAAAGTATGCGCCGGCGAGCACGACACTCACACAGACCTGTTACACGAACAACGCGTGGAGAGCTGAGAGACTCAAGTCATGGGTGGGATATTGGTGCAGAACGCTTGGCGGACAGATCGTCCTCCATTTAATCATCATTATGGAGCTGTACGAGTTCCCGCGCGAGCTCGAGAGCTTCGTGCACGAGCGCGTGCTGGCGGCGGCGCGCGCGCGCCAGCGTGGCGCCTTCCGTCCGGGAGTGACGCCGTCCGGCGCCGCGCTGGACGTGCTGCAGCAGCAGCGCACGAGCAAGCGCCTCGCGCGGGCGTTGCGCACACTGCGCGAGGAGCTGCAGGTGACGGAGCCGCAGGCGCGCGAGGCGCTCAGCTACGCGAACGGCCTGGAGGACGCGCTGCGCTTCCTCGCGCTGCAGTTCCCGAGCGACGAGCTGCCGCCTGCGCTGCGCGCGCTGCCGGGCGGCGCGTCGACGAGCAGCAGCAGCGCGGACGACGGCGCGCTCGCGGTCGCAGTGTCTGCTTCTGGTGGTCGGGACGACGTCGATGAGGATGATGACGCGTCTACTGCTGCTGGCGATGGCGCAGCTGATGCGCCGCAGCAACTGCAGCAGCAGCAACATGAGGTGGCGGAGAGCTGGGACGACCTGGCGGACGACAGCAATCGTGAGGCGGCGGAGGCATCGCCCGCTCCGGAGGACGGCAAGGCGACGGCGCTCTCGTGGACGCAGCAGTACCTGCAGGTGATCGCGCAGCGCGAGGCGGAGGAGGCGCGCGCGGCGGCCGCGTTCGCCCTGCTGTCCCCCGAAGAGAAGCTCGTGCTCGAGCTCGAGAAGCAGTTCACGCACGCGCTCGCGGCGGCGCAGCAGGCGAAGGTGGACGGCGCGAGCAAGAAGAAGCAGAAGGCGCTCGCGCACGAGCTGCAGCGGCTGCGGCAGCGCCTGGCGGAGCGCGGCTGGAGCGAGCAGGAGTTCCGAGCGGCAGCGGCGGACAGTGGAGGTATGGGAGACGCGGCGGCGTCACCAGTGAAGCCGCAGAGCGCTCCGAGCGCGACGCCGCCTAGCAGCGCGTCGACGGGCGGTGCAGGCATTGAAGCCGCCGACGACGACGAGGACTACGGCGGTAGCCTGTTCGACGACGCGCCGTCGACCTCGGAGCCCGTCGCTGCGAGCGCCGCGGCGGCTCCGGACGCCGACCTCGACCTCGATCTCGGCAGCACGACGACTGCAACGGCAGCGCCGCGCGCACGCAAGAGCAAGCGAGGCGCGAAGGCCGAGCCGAGCGGCGGCGCGTGGACGGGCAAGACGCCGCGCGACCATGTGCAGGACCTGTGCAAGAAGCGCAAGCTGCCCAAGCCGATCTACCGGAAGGTTGCGATGCGGAGCCGCACGCACGTGTACTCGCTCGAGTTGGACTTCAAGACACACAAGATGGAGTTTGCGGTGCCCAGAGACGGCGGCGCCGCCGAGGGCTTCGCGTCCATCGACGAGGCCAAGGATACGGTCGCAACGCACGCGTTGTACGCGCTGAACCCCGACCTGCCGCTCTACCGCGTGCTCCCACCACGCTACCGCGACCTGTGGCTCGCGTGGGTGCGCACGAAGGAGCAGGAGGCGGCGGCCGCCGTCTCGCAGGAAAAAGCGGGCTTCGACGCGGTCGTGGACGCCATCCTGGCGCAGATCCCAGCCGAGGTGCGCGCCAAGGCGGTGGCGCTGTCCGCGGAGAGCGAGGCGAAGCCGAAGCCGTCAGCGCCGAAGATCGTCGTCGGACAGGGAGACGGCGGCGATGACGAAGTCGACGCTGGCGCTGCTGCTGCCGCCTCCTCGCTGCTCGCGGACTGGGCCGTCGACGACTGGGACGCAGACTTGTCCGACCCGGAGAGCAAGGACGCCAACGAGCCGATCACCGACGACTGGGAGCAAGCGTACGACGGCGGGGACGGCACAGCGGCAGTGGGGACAGCCCTTGAGCCCGACACCACTGCCGCTGAACTGGAGTCTCCTGCGACGCAAGCGTACTCCCAGCAGCTCAAGCACCAACTGCTCGGCAGCATGAGCTCGAAGGCGTTCAAGGAGCTGTGGAAGCGCCGCCAGGAGCTGCCGATCACTGCGTTCAAGTCGAAGGTGCTCGCGGCGCTCGAGGCGCACGACGTGATCCTCATCTCGGGCGAGACGGGGTGCGGCAAGAGCACGCAGGTGCCGCAGTTCCTGCTCGAGGACATGTTGCTGGCCAAGCAGCAAGGCGCGCGGTGCCAGATCGTGTGCACGCAGCCCCGCCGGCTCGCCGCGATCAGCCTGGCGGAGCGCGTCTCGCAGGAGCTCGGCGAGCGCGCCGTGGGCTCGGGCGACTCGCTCTGCGGGTTCCAGATCCGCCTCGAGAACCGCATGACGGCGCACACGCGGCTGCTTTTCTGCACGACCGGCATCCTGCTGCGCAAGCTGCAGGAGGCGGCGACGCTCGAGCGCGACGTGAGCCACATCATCGTGGACGAGGTGCACGAGCGGGACCTGCAGAATGACGTGCTGCTGTCGATGCTGCGCCAGTTCCTGAGCGGCGCGAACCGCAGGCGCCGGTCACCGCTCAAGGTGATCTTGATGAGCGCGACGCTGAACGCGGCGAGCTTCCAGGCGTACTTTGGCGGCGCGCGCGTGTGTCCGATGCTCTCGGTACCCGGCCGCACGTTCCCGGTGGAGGAGCTGTTCCTCGAGGATGTCTTGGAGATGACCGCGTACGTGATCGACGACACGTCGCCGGCGTACGTCCCGTACGAGAGCGCGCTCAACTCAACGCAGGTCACAGTCTCGGGTCGCGGCGGCATGTCGTTCTCGCAGCGCGTGTACTGGGAGGCGCCAGCGCCATCATCGCGCGGCGGGAAGGTGAAGCGAGACAGCAGCAGCGCCGCCGCGGACGAAGTCGCGTACAGCGAGCAGACCCTCAAGACGCTCGACTCTATCGACGCGTCGGTGATTAACTACGAGCTCATCCAAGAGCTGATCGAGCACGTGGTGACCAAGTCGGAGCTGGTGCAGCTGAGCGACGCGCAGCCGAGCGCGTCAATCCTCGTCTTCCTCCCGGGGCTCCAGGAGATCAGCTCGCTGCTGGATCTGCTCGGCGGCCACCGGGAGTTCCGCGACGAGAGCCGCTTCAGCCTGCTGCCGCTGCACTCGTCGCTGTCGCCGCAAGACCAGCAGCGCATCTTCCACAAGACGCGCGGCGTTGTGCGCGTCATCGCGACCACCAACATCGCCGAGACGTCGCTGACCGTCGAGGATGTCAAGGTCGTGATCGACAGCGGCCGCGCGAAGGAGATGCGCCACAACTCGGCGCAGCGCACGAACGTGCTGGACGAGATCTGGATCTCGCGCGCGAACGCCAAGCAGCGCATGGGGCGGGCGGGCCGCACGAGCGGCGGCGTCTGCTTCCGGCTCTTCCCACGTGCCATCTACCGCGGCGCGATGGACGAGCAGCCGGTGCCGGAGATCCGGCGCGCGCCGCTCACGTCACTCTGCCTGCAGATCAAGAGCTTCGGTGTGGAGGCGTCGTGCAGCGAGTTCCTCGGCGGGTGCCTCGACCCGCCGGACGAAGCGAGCGTCCGCGACGCGCTCAACGAGCTCTTCGAGATCGGCGCGCTCGAGCGCGCGCAGGAGACGCTGACCACGCTCGGCCGCAACCTCGCGCGCCTGCCAGTGGACGTCAAGGTGGGCAAGATGCTGTTGCTCGGCGCGATCTTCGACGCCTTCGACCCGGTGTCCACGAGCGCGGCGATCCTCGAGACCAAGTCGCCGTTCGTGGCGCCGTACGGCCACCAGAGCGAGATGCAGCGCGCGCGCAAGCGCTTCGCGGTCGGCGACAGCGACCTGCTGACCGACGTGAACGCGTACGAGACCTGGCGCAAGCAGTTCCTGCACGCGAAAGGCACCAGCAGGGATGAGCGGGACTTCTGCCGCCAGCACTTCCTCAGCCACCGCGCGCTCATGGAGATCACCAAGCTCAAGCAGCAGTTCCATGGTCTCGTGGCGCAGGCCGGGTACCTTGCCCCCACGCGCCAGAAGCACCCAGGCGCCGCCGAGGTGCTCTCGCGAGCGCAGCTTGCGATCGCGGCGGCGATCCTGTACGCGGGCTTGGCGCCGAACCTCGTCCACGTCGAGCGCGCGTCGTCGGACTCGACCAAGAAGCGCTTCGTGTTGCGCGACCAGGACCACACGGTCGTCGTGGTGCACCCGGGCTCGATCAACCACCAGAACGTGTCGCTCGCGAGTCCGTTCCTCACGTACGCGGTGAAGCTGCACACGTCGCAGATCTACTTGCCCACGTCGAGTCTCGTGATGCCCCTCGCGGTGACTCTCTTCAGCCACTCGCTGGAGCTCCTGCCGCGACCTGGCGGCGCCGGCGGCGTGGGGCTGCGCGTGAACGACTGGGTCACGTTCCAGTCGTCGTTCCGCTCGGCGGCGCTGCTCCAGGAGCTACGCGAACTCGTGGTGGTGTTCGTCACCGGCAGTATGGCGAGCCCCAAGTTCCACGCCTCTCAGCAGACTCGGGAGGATCGCGACGCCGCCTCGGGTGGAGCAGATCCGCAGCAGCACGACGACCTCAAGCGCGCGCTCCGGATGCTCTTCGAGAACGAGATGGATCTCCACGACCCGAAGCACGCGCTCACCAGGCAGCTCGGCGGCAGCAGCGCTTCGAGGTCGCAGGGCGAGCACGCATAGATAGAGAGACAAGAGACGCTCGCCGTTGGCGCCGGGGCTCGCCCCGAGCCGCGTGCGTTCACTTACACGACCGTGTCCGAGTGCTTGCGCAGCGAGTTGACGCGGTCGAACTGCCGGGCGTGCAGCTGGCCTTCCAGCAGCACGTTCGAGAGCGGCTGCGACGGTGGCCGCTCCACCTCGCTCTCGGGCTTCGACGCGGACATGAGGCAGCCGAACGCCACACCGAAGCTGCTCAGAGACGAGAACTCCATGCTCGCGATGCGCCACGCGTCGCGGAACGCCAACGCCCCCTGCTGCTGCTGCTTGGCCATGAGGCTCACGGCCTCGTAGAACTCGCCGCGCAGCGAGAAGTCCGTGATCATGCGGTTGCGTTCCTCGGTGATCATCGCGAGCACCTTCCCGGCCCACTTGGAGCGGACGCGGAACTGCTGGCTGTTGAGCAGCCCCATGAACGCGACGTTGTTGAGCGTGATGAGCTCGTACGGCGTCGACGGCGGGATGTCGGCGCTGTACTGGTGGAAGTCCGGGAAGGGCGAGTCGGCGTCGCTCGGCGGCGGCGACGACGACTCCGCCGACATGGACACGAGACTCTGGAGCTTGCTTATGAGCGACAGGATGAGCGAGTTGAACCGCTCGTGGATGTGCAGGCGCTCGCTCTCGCCCACGCCGTCGATCGACTTGAGCTGGAACGCCTCGTACATGAACAGGTCGAGCGGGATGATCGCGATGACGAAGTCCTGGTACGAGAACTCGCTCAGGTCCAGGAATGACTGCGGCGCCGGCACGCCGTTCATGGCGTCCGCTGAGACGGACTCGTCATCGCCGCCGTTTGCGCCGTCGCCCGAGACGCCCGCCACCTCGGCTCCCGCCACTGCGCCGCTGCTCGTGACCGCCTTCACGTTGAACTTGAGCCGGAACTGGAAGATGAGCTCGCGCATGTGCCGCTGGGCGTCCGAGAACGACGCCGACTGCTCCACACACTTGGTGTGCGCGGCGAGCACGTCCTTGAGGATGTCGCGCAGCAGGAAGACCACCACCCACGACGTGTTGCTCGGGATCCGGTGCAGCTCGTTGTGGTCCTGGCACCACTTGGTCAGGATCTCGCGCTGCATCGCGAGCCACTCGCACATGCTGTGCACCTGCATCCAGTGCGTCGCGCTGCCGGCAGGACGGCTCGACGCCGGCTCCGAGCCCAGCTCGTCCACGAGACTCGGGTTCGTCGCGCAGAGCGCTTCGACGTCCGCGATCGTGGCCAGGAGCCCGAACTCCTCCTGGCAGATGTCCAGCAGCTCCTCCACCGCCATGTTGATGTGGTACGCGCCGCTGTAGAGCACGTAGAACGCCGCGCTGTTGGTCGCCCCCGCGACCTCGTGACGCAGCAAATTTGCGATGCGCTTGTACCGCTCCATGTGGAACGGGTCACCGTCGATGGTCACGCCGATGAGCTTCTCCACCGCTCGCGGGTCGACGGCGGTGAGCGCTCGCACCACCGCGGCAGCCAGCGCCTCGGGCGAGTGCTTGTGGGACTCCACGGGCATGGCCAGCACGTGCAGGTCGTGGATCTCCTCGTTCACCGCGACCTGCAGGCGGATGTCCACGTACCCAGTTGAGTAACGCGTCACGAAGCGGAGCAGCAGCGAGTACCCCCACGACAGCGTCGCCAGCACCGAGATCGCCGACAGGTTCACGCTCACGAGGTTGCGCACGCACTCGACGAGGTCTGCGCGCGCGACGGCGCCGAACACCATCGGGTCGAGCACGAAGCGCTCCGCCGAGTGCACCATCGCGAGCGTCGCGTCGAGCGAGAGGCCACTGCTGAGCGCGTCGATGACGAACGAGAAGAGTGACTCGTTCCGGATCGGCAGCGCGAACGTGTCCTCGCCTGCCGCCACAACGCTCTTGAGCTCCGCTGGCGGCGGCAGCATCGCCTCGTCCAGCGTCTCGTCCAGGCGCACAAACTGCTGCCACGCGCTCGGCGCCGCCATGTTGGCGCTGCTCACCGCGAGGCTCGAGAGCAGCTGGTCGACGGCTTCCATGACGCTCACGGGGACGAGGTACTTGACGTGGGACGCGCCGCTCCCGGCGCCGCCTGGGAGCCCCTGCTTGTCCGAGAACGACAACATCTTGCCGCCGAGGAAGCTGCCGGGTGAGAACCCGATGAGCCCCGCGCCGCCGCTTCCCGCGCTGCCGCTGCTGCTGTGGGCCGCGCCGGCCGCCTCTGCCGCCAGCGCGCTGGCCGCCGCGATGCTTGCGTGGTGCGACGACAGCGCCGCGTGCTGGTGCTGCTGCAGGGCCGACTGGCCGAGCACGACGGCCGCCAGCGGGCTGCTCGCGTGGTGCGCGAGGTGTGCCACCGCCTGTGGGTGCGCCGCCGCCGCTGCCGCCGCCGCCGCTGCGAGGAGCTCTCTGTACACGGGGGCGTCCGGGAAGAAGTCCTTCTTCTCCGCGTCGCGCAGGCGCTCGTACTCGCGCCACTTGGCCGGGTGTTCGCGCGACAGGTGCGACTCGAGGTTGTCGGTGCGAAAGTTGGGGCCGAACACCTTGAGCGTCTGGCGCTTCTTGCGGCGCTTTGCGGCGCGCTGCGCGCCGTCCGCGCCGCCGCCGATCTCCGCGCCACTGCTGCTGCCACCGCCGCCCGCCGCCGCGAAGTCGTTCGCGGTCGCGTCTGTGTGCTGGCGCTGCACGGCGCTGGAGTCGGCGGTGCCGTCGCCAGGTCGGCTCTTGATCACCACCGCTGCTGCGGAGGAGGAGGAGGAGGAGGACACTACCGACGTCACCGCCGCGTCGCCACCCGCACCACCCACCACCTCGCGGCCGAAGCACTCGCAGAAGCGGCACTTGGCCTTGAGCACGACCGGGATGCCGTCGAGCACGAGCGCGGCCGCCGCGACGTTCGTGGTGGCGGCGCTGGCGGTCGCAACGGCGCTGCCGCCGTTGTCGCTGCCGCTGAGCACGAACTCGGTCGGCGCGACGCCGTACTTGAGCTCGTAGTGCGCCATCCAGCGGTTCTTCTGCTCCCAGCGGTGCTGCCGCTTGCGCTCCTTCGAGCTGCTGGCGGATGCCGCGGCGGCAGCATGCGCCGCGAGTCCTCCACTGTCGGTGCCGCCGACGACGCTGAGGTTAATGTCCATGGCGCTGTCCCCGATGTTCCCAAATGGAGCAGCTCGCTGTCCCGCGTTTTGAACCACTCACTTGGGGATGCAACCTATTCGAAATATAACCGTAAGAATAAACACGAGCTTGAAAAGTCACCCTGAAAAATATCACTATTAGGCTCGTGGAAGCCGATTCTGGCGCAAGCGCCATCGCCGTCGTCTCCGACTCCTGCTGCGAGCGCGATCACTTCGACTTGGGTCCGCGGCCGCAATGTCGGCGACACGCAATGCCGCGAAGCGCGTCGTGCCGGAAGCCTCGCGCAAGCCCGTGCGCGCAAAACCCATGCGCGGACCCGGCGCGGAGGACGCCGCCGCCGGAATCGCCTCTTCCGTTCGCACACGCGCAGCGCAGCAGCAGCAACCACCGGCGGCAGTCGGAGCGGCTGCCGCACAGGCCAAGATGAAGGAGGACTTCTGCACGCAGCTGCTGCTCGGCGGATACGTGCAGGCGTTCGTCGACCTCTTCTACCTCACGCACCGCAGCGAGGCGGAAGGCGCCACCTCGGGCACCAGCAGCAACTCCGGCAGCGAAGGGATCAGCAGCAGCACGGTCTTCGAGAGCGCCGAGCTCGAGTTCCTGCGCGACCAGCTCGTGGCGGCCGAGCACTGCAAGCGCAGGGGCGAGATCCCGGACGTGCTCGCCGCGTACGAGAGCCTCGCGACATACTGTCACGAGAAGGGCGACGTGCGCACCATGATCTTCTTCTTCGACAAGTGCCTCGAGATCGCGCGCCTCGTCAAGGACCCGGTCTGCGAGATGCGCGTGCTGCGCCAGATCGGCGCCGGCTACCACGCGCTCGGCGACCTCGCCAAGGCGCTCGCGCACCAGATGAGCCACGTCGCGATCGCGCAGGTCGTCTACGCGCACGAGGACGACGACGAGCTCCGCGGCGACGCCTACCGCCAGCTCGGCCGCGTCTACAGCGACCTGGCGACCCAGAGCGAGGTCGCAGGACGCTTCCAGGACGCCATCGACCTGTTCAAGAAGCTGCTCGACTGCGCCTCCAAGGCCGGCGACGACGACAGCGCCGCGTACGCGCAGCTCAAGATCGGCGCCTGCTACAACGCGAGCGCGCAGCCCTCGAGCGCACTGCCGTTCCTCGAGAGCTACGTGCGTCGGCCGCACTCGCGCTTGCGCCGCCGCTTGCTGGACTCACCTCTCGTCCGCCCGCCTGCTTGCGCAGCTCTCGACCTGCCGCAAGTCCGGGAACGCCGACGGCGAAGGCAGCGCGTGCGCCGAGCTCGCCACGGCGCACGAGAAGCTCGGGAACAAGCAGCTCTCGATCGACTTCCTCACGCACTACGCCGCGATCGCCGCGCACGCAGAGAACGTGGGCAACCAGGCGGACGCGTGTCGCCGCCTCGGCCACATCTACACCGCGTCGCAGGACTTCCCGCGCGCCAGGGAGATGCACGAGCGCAACTACGAGCTGCTGCCGGCCGTGGCGGCGCAGACACGCGGCGCCGCGGCGCTCAACTGCGCGCGCGTGAGCGTCGGTGCCGCGCGCGCGAATGACAAGCTCGCGGTCTTCCTCTCGCTCGTCAACGGCGACCTGCGCGGCCTGCTCGAGTGGAAGAACTCGCGCGCGCTGCCGAGCGCCGACTAGGGCGTGGGCAGTGGCCGATGGGGAAGGGAGGGAGGGAGTGGTCCAATAGCCATTTGCTAGGCGCTGTCGCTCGCGCCGCTCGATGGCGCGTCCACGATGCTCACGCGCAGCAGGCGGCCGTCGAGCTCCTGGCCGTTCATCTCGCTCGCCGCCTCCAGCGCCTCGTCGAAGCGCGCGTACGCGAGCGCCGCCCAGAGGTGCGTGGACGAGTGATCCGGCTTGAGCACCTCGGCTGCGGGCGGGTCGAGCGGCAGTCAGTAGGTCTTAGGCGTTAGGCTCTGGGCAACACACACACTCTCTCTCGCTCTCTCTCGCTCTCCTCGCCGCCCTCGCACCTTTCTCGAGCGTCCCGAAGCCCTCGAACGCCTGCCGCAGCCGCGTCTCGTCCGTCTTCCAGTGCAGTCCTGCAGCGGCTGCGTGAGTGGCTGTGGGGCCGTCGAAACGCAAGTGAGCGAGCGACGCACCGATGACCGACACGTGCGTCGAGAGCGCGCGTGTCGCCGTCAGCGTCGCGGGTGCTCGGCAGAGCAGCAGCACCATCGCCATCTTAATGCCGAAAATGTAGTGGACGTCCCTCGGCTAAGTGCGACAGTGGTGTAGTCCACACCACAGAAGCTTGCCAAGTTAGTGACGTTAGTTTAGACTCGCTTTCAGTATACTCTCGACTTGCTTCCTCAAGCTCAAGCAGGAAGAGGTCACAGCAGCGCTATGGCGGAGGCGGCGCCGCTGTCGTCCGGCGCGACGTCGCGCTCGCGGTCCGCCGGCAGCCGGCAGGCGATCGTACGTGGGATTGGACGCCGCCGTAGCCTCTCGTGCCAGTGAGAGGCGCTCACTCACTCTCGCTCCACCGCCGCTCCGCAGGCGCCAGTGCTGCAGTTCTGGAAGGCGTTCGACCTCGACAGCAAGCGCCTCGTGCTGGACACGCAGGGCAGCACGATGAAGAGCGAGAAGGACGGCAGCCTGCGCTCGCGCAAGAAGCTCGCCGAGACCACGAAGGCGTTCCGCAAGCTGCCGGACGGCGACAAGGTCGCGGCGGCGGGCGGGCTGCTGCGCGCGTACCAGGAGGAGATCGACAGCCTCACGAAGCGCGCCAAGTACGCCGAGAACGCCTTCTTCACGCTCTACAAGGGGCTCTTCGCGGCACCGGACCCCGTGCCGGCGCTCGAGGCCGCGCTCGGCTTCCGCGCGGGCGACCTCGAGGAGCAGAACCGGAAGCTCCGCCGCGAGCTCAAGGAGTACGAGCTCGAGTTCGCGTCGCTCAAGAACCAGGACATCACGATCCGCAAGCTCGAGGAGCAGATCGCCGCCTTCGAGCAGGAGACGGACGCCATCGTGCACGCGCGCGTGGACGCGCAGTGCCGCGAGCTCGAAGCGCAGCTCGCCACCAAGGACGCCGAGCTCGCGCAGCAGCGCCTGGACTACGCGCGCCAGCTCGAGGGCAGCCGCAGCGAGCTGCGCGACGCGTTCGCGCGTCTGGACGCGATGCAGTCAGACCTGTTCGCGCACAAGCAGCGCAACGGACTCGCGCAGAGCGCGTTCACGGCCGAGATGGAGCTCATCTCGCAGGACACGATGCGCACGCAGACGCTGGAGCTCGAGAACGCGCAGCTGAAGAAGCAGCTCGACGAGCTGCTGAGTGTCGCCGGCGGCGGCGGCGCACAGGCGTCGGTCGAGTTCACACCGAGCAGCGGCGAGCGAGCGGCGCCGTCGGCGTCGGAGCTCGCGGACCGCGAAGCCACGATCCTCAGTCTGCGCCAGGAGGTGTTCCGGCTCAACGAGTCGCTCGCGCTTGCGCAGACGACCGCTGCGAGCGAGCGAGAGGCGCTCGGCGACGCGCTGCAGCACGCGAAGAGCGCGGCTGACGACCTCGCCTCCCAACTGGCGTCACGCCCGACGCTGGAGAAGCACAACGACGTACTCCACCAGCTCCACGTGCTGCAGCAGCTCGAGTACAACATCGTCGCCGAAGACTTGGAGGAGAGCTCGCCGGAGTCTGCGTCGCCGTCGTCAGAGGTGGAGAAGATCCTGGTCTCGCGCGTGCGGCGGCTCGAGCACGCGCTGCAGCAGAACGAGCTACTCGTGCAGCGAACGCGGAGCGAGCTGGCGCAGTCTCAGGAGGAGCTCGCACGCAAGAGCGCGGTGGTCCGCGAGCAAGCCGTGCTGCTGCGCAGTCTGGAGGACCACGTCGCGGCGCTCGAGAGCCGCAAGACGAAGAGTCTGCAGCCGACCGACGTCGGCTCGGAGATTCTCCTGGACGCGATGGAGGAACAGCTCGGCGACGGCGGCGGCGTGCCGTCGTCCCTCGGGGCTACAGTCGGGTCCGGCGCTGGCACGGGGGTCAATGCGGCGGACAACAAGATGCTGGAGATCGTGCGGGGACAGCGCGACCGGTTCCGCGAGCGCATGAAGGAGCTGCAGAGCGAGAAGAGTCGGCTGGAGGAGCTCGCGAGTTCGTTCAAGGCGTCCGTGTCGCGCCTCGAGAACGACAACATGCAGCTGTACCACAAGATCCGGTACCTGCAGAGCTACCGCGGGGGCGGCGGTTCGAGCGGCGGCTCCATCCGCGTGGCGCCGAACGCGAGCTTCGCGCAGTTGGAGGACGGCGGCGGTGCGGGCAGTGGTGGCGACGTGGAAGCGCGGTACCGCGGGCTGTACGAAGAGAAGATGAACCCGTTCGTGCAGTTCAACAAGATGGAGAGTCAGCAGCGGTTCGCGAACCTCAACGCGGTGGACAAGGTGCTGCTCACGAGCGCGCGCATGTTCCTGGGGCACCGCGTGACGCGCAACCTGGCGTTCGGGTACATCGTGCTGCTCCACTTCCTCGTCTTCGCGACGCTCTACACGTTCATGCACGGCTGCGGCATCAGCAACGCGTGACGACGGAGTCGCCTCCAGTCTTCGCCAGCGTTCGTCTGCTAAACTATCCCCAAAAAATGATTCCACACGACTGACTTGGTTTCAGTAAGACGCTTCGATAAAGTGCGCCGCGATGCCAATCAATGCAGGTTGGTCACATAATACATAACGAGACCGAGACAGCATGGTGCGCTGGCAGACCCTCGGCAAGGCCGCGCTGTGGCTGCCGGTGGGCGTGACCGTGAACGCGCTGTTCGTGAGCGCCGCGAGCGTGCGCGGGCGCTCCATGCAGCCGACGCTCAACGACGGGCTCTCGCAGAACGCCGTGCGCGACCGCGTGCTGCTCGACAAGTTCTCCGTGCAGCTGCGCCACCGCTTCACGCGCGGCGACGTGGTGGTGCTGGCGTCGCCCGAGGCGCCGGGCGAGTTCCTCATCAAGCGCCTCATCGCGCTCGAGGGCGACCTGGTGACCGATCGCCGCGGGCGCCACGTGCTCGTGCCCGCGGGCAAGTGCTGGGTCGAGGGCGACAGCCCCGTGTTCAGCGACAGCGACAGCGACAAGTTCGGCCCTGTGCCGCTCGCGCTCATCGACTCGCGCGTGCTCGCGGTCTTCTGGCCGCCCGACCAGATGAAGATCGTGGGCAACCAGCTCCCGGAGAACCGCGTGAACGCAGTATAGGCACACAGGCAGTCAGGCAGACAAGCACGTCAGGAACGACACACACATGGACGAAACAAGACGCATACATTGCTCGGCGCTCTTGGGGCGACGCCGTGCGACGCCCACTTCCGGAGCTCATAATTCTCGCTCTAAGTTATAGTCGACAGGAGATACTTACTCTAAGATACATAGCTGGGCGAGGCAGCGCCGCGACCGACCTGCCGACCGACCTGCTCGCTGCGATGGCGTGCAAGCCAAGGTCGACGACGGTCGGTCGCAGCCGGTTGCCTCGCTGGATGGTGGACGAGTGGGGGACTCGGGGACACCATGGGACGACGTCAGTCGCCACCACCGCTTCAGTGCACGAACTTGCGGATGCGCGCCGAGTCCGCCTGGTTGATGAGCGCGTTCGTCTTGCAGTCAATGGAGCAGAAGCCCTTCGCCGGCGTCATGGACTCGAGGAACGCGTTCGAGCAGTTGCTGCAGCGGCTCGTCTCTGCGTGCATCGCGCTCGCGTAGTGCGACAGCCGCTGCTCGAGACACACGTCCTCGCTCAGCACGTAGTGCGCCGAGCGCTTGGCGCCAGACCACGGCTTGATCGCCACGTAGCCCTCGTCCACGAGCCGCATGAAGAGCACGGCGCAGCTGCTGCGGTTCTTCATGAGCCCGGCGTCCATGAGCCAGTTCACCGCCTCGGACTGCACGAAGTACTGGTACGAGAGCTTCGAGTGCTTGTGCGTCGAGTGCGACGCGATCACGTCCACGGCGTGGAACACGAGCTCCTCCTCGATGTCGCCCATCTCGCCGTCGGACGAGTCGGACGCCGAGCCGTCTGTGGTCATCGTTGGGCTACCCGCGCCGACACTGCCGATGACGACGCTGTTGACGCCGTCTGGCACCTTGCAGTCCTTGCACATGCGCACGGGCGCCGTGTAGCCGAGCTCGGGGATCGGGGAGGAAAACGGCGAGCAGTCGTGGCAGACGAGCTCGCCGCACGCGCGGCAGTGGTGGCGCCGCGTCCACATGGAGAAGAGCTTGCCGCAGCAGAGGCACGAGTCGCTCGCGTGGTCGGGGCGCCAGCTCGGGTGCTGCTTGTGAATGTGGTGCGGCGTGCCGGCGGCGCCAGCGGCGGAGACGTCGGAGGCGCTGCGGTGCATCGCGGGCAGCGGCGAGGCGGCGATCGAGACGCCCATTGCGAAAGTGCGTGTGTGTGCTTGGATGGCTTGCGGTGCGGGGCGACGCGTGTCTCCGACGCACACTCCTTTCACGCGCGCGCGGCGGCGGACGGTGCTGCTGCTGATGCTTGAGGCGAACGAGGCGAATCGCAGAATGGCAAGAACTCGGAACGCGTTGAAAGGCGGCAACTCGATCGAGTTTCGCGGCAACACAAGCGAGGATGTCGGAGAGAAAGGGCGAGGAGATGGAGTCGGAGACCAGGCTCTTTTTTGTATACTGTATGTGGTGACCGCGAAGAGAGAGATGTTTTACTAAATTACGAAAACAGACTCGTACCGATGACTGTCCTTCGCGGGTGTGCGGAGCTCTCGCCAGATGTCTGTCTGTCTAACTGTCTATTCTCCAGTGCACCGGACACATTGCGAGGTGCTCCAGCTCGGACAGGTACGCAGCACACAGCATTATTGTCAAGGAACACAGCAAGCGGCAAGCAGCAAGCAGGGGGTGGCGTGTTGGAATGGGACGAGATTGTCACTAAAGTCACTAAAACGAGTGTCACTATCAAGTGATTTGACAATCAATCACAAACAGACGAGCCGGAATTTCACCTCTCGAAATCACTAGATGACAAAGAACCGCCATTTCATAAACTCAGAACTTCACGAAATTCTGAGCCTGCGATTGTCCAAGTGTGGACATTTTGACTGCGTTGCATTCTCTACGCGGAGATCTGCCCGTAACACGGACCAAACGGACCAACGTGCTCACATCAAACCACTTGCTTCTGCATCGATCGATCGCCGCACCCGACTGCTCTCTCACCGCACTAAAGAAGCGCTTCTTCCACTCTCGAACGCTTGGTACGCGATGCACAGCTCCTCTGACGACTGTGTTGCTCCTGCTGGCGCGTCACGCGAAAGTCGCCTTCACCGGCGTCACGAGGACAAGTTTCACTTGCTGTCCTTTAGGATCGCTTGCTTTGCGTTGCGCTTCGCGTGTTGTTCGACCGATGACACTGCCGATCTAGGCGGCGTGCCGGCGCTTGCGTGCATGCGGCGCAAGATTCTTGTGGCAGGAGACGATCTTGCGATCTGGTGGTGGGGCGGCGATGGCAGCCAGCCAGCCAGCGAACTCGAAGCTCCAAACAGCATAGCGCGCCTCGCTGCGCACAGCCGAACGAACGCGCACTCGCTCGTGCGGCTCCGTTGCTTGGTGCTGGTTCGGGCTAGAGCTCTCGTCGAAGAGACTTGCTGCTGCTGGTTGCTGGTTGGAGCACACATGAAGGAGAACGAAAGGCTGTGCAGCGTCGAGCGTCGAGCGTCGAGCGTCGAGCAGCGCTGTAATCGGGGTCGTGTCTCGCGAACACGCGGCAGCTCGCCACCAGAAATCCAGGCGCGCTTCGTCACCGCTTCGCGTCGATCTCTCGATCTCACGTTCATCTTCGCAAAGCGAATGGTGGTGTCGATGTTGAAGTTGGCCCTCTCTAACTCGGGTACAGATCGCGCTGAAGCAGCGATAACCCTCTTTAAAACCGTGTCTCCTTGCTGGCCAATGCAGGCTTGCAAGCGCGCGCGCGCGAGCTCGAACCGAAGCAGCGGTGAATGCCAAGCGGCCTTCTAGTGCGAGCAGCGAGCGAGCGAGCGAGAGAGCAGCGCGGCCGAGTCGGTCTCTCTTCGCGATCGCGAAAACTTGTTGGCAAACCTTCACGCTGAGGACATCTCCATCTTGCGTCGCCTTCCGTGAACCTTCTTGCCAGTTTGAAAGGAATGGCTGCGAGCGATCGACGCGATACACGGCCGACTTCGACATGATCGGATCGAGTTTGTATCGACAACTCGGAGCGCATGACGCACAAAATGTGCGCGAGACGCTCGATCGCCGTCGGCGCTCAGCGCCAACCTGGGCACCGCCTCCATTGCCGCCTCCTCCACTGCCGATTCCGCCTCCGGCGCCTTCCAGCGGCGGCGCCAACACCCACCACCCACCCTCTCTCAAGCACCTCTGCGACAGCCTCCCTTGAGCAGCAGGCTGGAAAGGGTCCAGCATTCCCCACCCATTGCGGCAATCGATCGGGTGGCTGACGCGCTCGCGATCGACACGTCGACACGCACAGCAGCGCCGTCACTGACTGCTCCGAGACTCTCAACGCGCGCTCGCTGTGGATAAAACACACTGGAGTTCGTCACCGCCGCGTTCCTGCTCGTCTTGCTTGGCTGGCTCCTCGGTTCGAGTGCGTTTGGACTCGAAGACGGCAGCCACGACTCGGCACGCCTCGCCATGGCGAGACTGCACGGATCGATCTCCGCAGATCTTCGAGGCTGCTCCGCTCGCTTGTCAAGCGACGAGGATTTGCGCGCGATCCCTCCCTGTACCGCACAACCGGAGCTTTCGCGTGGCGCTGGTTCCATCCATCCACGCTCGAGAGAGCGCCTAGCTATAAATCTCTCTCTCTCTCTCTCTCTCGGATTCGAGTGCGTGGCTGCCCACCACCGCCGCGCTGCGGACGCGCTCTCCGTGCATGTCGTTGCCCACGACAGGCAGCAAAGACGTTCGCGTTGCTTTGCGTTGCTTGTGTCGAATCTCCGTGCGGAGACCCAGACCCGGTTCGCCGACACGGTGCGGCGCATGTGCGAGCAAGTCTCTTGTTCTGCTCCAGGCATCGCCAGCAGCACTCGAACGCAACCGCAAAAGAGTTTGACTCGCTCAGCACCCCGCGACCGCCCGTCACACAAGTCACTCAAGCGAGTCTGTCACAGCCGCTCCGCTGACCCTGTTAATCTAGCGTACAGAGCTCACGAAACAGCAAACCCGACTCTTTGTTTCAAGGTGTAACTATAATAAAGAGGTACTTCGCGCAGCTCGCTCGCTTGAACGAGAAACGCTGTGCATCGAAGCAACCAAGGCGAGCTTGGGACGAGCTCGATCCTCTGCGAGGTCGGCTGCTTGCCTTGCCCTGCCGCCGCGCTCTCAGCCGGCTTCTCGCGCTGCGCACGTGGACGACCTCCGCGGTCGATCGTACCGGCACCTCGCGACCGCGAGGCACTGTCGTGCTGCCTCACCAGACCGCATCGCCCGCATCGCTCTTGAGTCGATCAGCTCGCACACGTCATGAGTGCGCGTGTGTTGGCGTGTTTCGAACGACCCTCGCGGAGCTTTGATCAGTCGGACCGCCACGCTCACGGCGACCGACCAAAAAGTTTCGATGTCAGCGTTGCGTGTGTGTGTGGGGGGTAAGGCGAATCGCCACCGTGAAGATCAAGACGCCGTCGTGGTCGTCCCTTGCTGGCAGCCCTGTTGCTCTCGACTCGATGTGTGCGCGCGGCGCGGCTCTGCCCGACACAACCATCACAAAGTGGTCGCCCGCTTTCTTCAAGCTCGAGCACGCGGGAACTCACTCGCTCGGGAACCCGCACGCTTCAAAGCACGAAGAGCAGCCCCAGCAGCAGCGACGACGGTGCCACAAGCCATTCGTCTGCTCGCGGTTCGTGTGCAAGTCTGGAGACGAAGGCGGCGTAGGTAACAGGAGGGAGCAGCCATCCTTTGACTCGGCGCGCCGCCACATGCTCGGCTCGCCCTTCTCCGCGCTCGGAGTTCATCCGCTCGCCGTCTTCTCTGCACGCTCACTCGTCTCCCAAGCGACAAGCAGCAGTGTGCAGCAGCTGAACCGCCTCACCAGTGCTCGCATGCACAGCAGGCAACAACAACGACAACGACCAGAGCTCCGGCTTTCGAACTGTCTTCGGCGGTGACAGCTTGGCTGCAAACGAATGCACGACAGTCAGCGCATCCGCCGCCGCGTTCTCAGGTCTCGTTGACAGGCTCGTTGACAGGCTCGTTGACGCCGACATCGCCGGGACCTGCGCGGACTGACTGACCCCTGCCGCTGCATGCGCTTTGGCTTGCGTCGGCGCGCTTGATTGCAGCAGCAGCCTGCTGGGCTCTCGCAGGTGGTGGCGGTGGCGCTGAGGAGACGACCGACCAGCCGACCAGCCGAACCACACGTCTTCTGGTTCGGACTGCGCTGCGCTGCATGCGACTGTCGCGTGCTCGCTGCACAAGGACCAGCTCGGGTTCGTCGACACATTCATTGGCGACCGACCGACTGACTCGCTCGCGTAGACTGTAGACAGTAGACGAGCTCGCGCCGCGCCGCCACTCCTACAGACTACAGGCAGTACTGGCGCGTGCCACAGAGCGTGCGCTTGAGCAGTGTCCTGCGGAACGCCGGCACCTTCGCGCAGCCGCGGTCCTGCCCCGAGTAGTACTCCACCTCGAGGAAGCCGCTGCGGTTCACGCCGCCCTCCTTACCGTCGTCCTTCTCCCAGCGCACGGGCAGCTTCCAGCCGGGGATGCCCGGCTCGCCGCGCGCCGCCGCGAAGCTCTGGTTGATCCAGTTCTCGCCCGGCTCGGCGATCGCGAGCTCCACGAGCAGCTTGGTCATCTCGCGCTCGTCCCAAACCGACACGTCCAGCGCGTAGCAGCGCTCGGGCTCCATCGGGTTGCACATGTTGAGCCACCCGAGCGTCTTGGCGCACACGGCGCGGTCCTCCGGCTCGAGCGCGTCCAGCAGCCGGCAGAAGCTCCCGAGGTCGATGAGCCGCGAGAAGAGCAGCCGCGTGGTCTCCGCCCGCGCGTGGAACACGCTCGGCATGCACGCGATGATCGCGGCGGCCTGCTCGCACGACAGCCAGCGGTCGCACACCGCCGATTCGATCTGCACGAGCTTCATGCCCACGTCCTCGCGCGTCTCGCCCCCGAGCAGGAACTTGGACGTCGCCTGTGCCAGCACGAACTGCCACGTGCTCCCGCGGTGCTGGACGACCGGCGCGCGCGCGTGGTCCCGGAGCTGCGGCTTCTGCCCCGCGATCTTCCTCACGGCAGCCGAGACTGCGGCGCTCGACCGGCGGCGGCTCTCGTCGCTGTCTGCCATCACCGTCGCGCTCTTGACGCTGCGAGTGTGCGGCTCCGGCTGCTGCTGCTGCAGACTGCCGCGAACGTCCTTCGCCGAGCTCCGCTTCGTGGCGTCGCGGCGCTCAACGTCGGTCTTGAGCTCCTCGATGAGCTGCTCGAAGCGCCGCGCGCTCATCGGTGCTGTGCCGCGCTTGGGCCGCGCCGTGCTCACGTAGTCGAACGAGAGCTTGCCGCGCCGCGGCAGCACGAGGAAGAACGCGCTCGTAAGCACAACCCGCTGGCCGTCGAGCTCCTCGTTGCGGAAGTTCTCCCAGTTGCCGTGCTGGGACGTGTCGGCGCGTCCCGAGCGGAGCCGCGAGAAGAGCTTCTCGCTCTGCGCCACCTCGGCGATCTTGGAGAGCGCGAGGCGGTCCTTCGGCTTCGCGAGGTCGAACGCGTAGTGCGCCGTTGGGTTGCCGAGCACGACCGAGTACGCGCTGCCCAGCTCGGTCTTGAGGCGGTAGCGCTGCCTCGTCGAGAGCGTGCGCGACACGAGCACCTGCGCCTCCTTGGCCGTGAGCATCTGCGGCAGCACGAGCGCGACTGTCTCGACGCGTCTGCGCTCGTCCGGCGACCGCATGTACCCGCACGCCTCGAGCACCTGGTACGCCTGCGCCGCCGTGAAGCGGATGTCCGAGTCGTGCACCGCGACGTGGAAGAGTTCGTCCTGCTCGCTCGCGGTCGCCGCCTGCTGCGTGAGGTTGCGGATGAGCTGCTCGACGCCGAAGTGCGAGAGCTCGCCGAGTCGGTGCGCCTCGTCGTTCGACGCGAACGCCTCGCGCTCGTGCAGGAACTCGAGCTCCAGGCGGCCGCTGTCCGGCATGACCCACGGCCGCTGCGTGGCGGCGTCCACGAGCGCCACGCGCGCGCGCCTGTCCCCGGCGCCGAGCTGGAGCTCGAGCTGGATGCGTTCCAGCAGCGTGTCCTTGAGGAACTCGACGAACTCGGCCTCCTCGATCTCGCCGTCGCCGCTGATGTCGTACGTCGCGATCGCCGCCGCGATCTCGCGGGGGCCGAACGCCGCGAGCCCGAGCATCTTGCACGCGTCCTCCATCTCGTCGGCGTCGATCTTGCCGGAGCCGTCGACGTCGATGAGCTGGAAGACGGCGTGGAAGAGGAACGCGCTGAACTCGCGCGCCTCGAGGAACCCGGAGCTGTTGGCGTCGTAGCGCGCCAGTACGGTGCGCAGGTCGTCCATGCGCGGGAAGAGCCCGATGCGGTGCAGCACGCTCATGACCTCGGCCGCGTCGAGCGACCCCGACTTGTCGCGGTCGATGTCGCCGAAGAGCGCGTCGAGCCCTCGCGTCTCCAGGCTGTTCTCCTCCTCTTCCTCCTCCTCCTCCGCGGCGTCGCCGCCACCGTCGCCGCCGCCGACTCGGCGCTTGATCGTCGACGCCGGCTGCGTCGGCGATTCGGCTTCCTGCTCTCGCCGCACGAGCTGGACGGTCCGCTTGGTCGCGCCTGCCGGCGGATGCAGCGCACTCCTGCTGCTGCTGCGACTCGCGGCCGACGCCGCTCTCCCGCCCGTCCAGTGCTCGACCTTGACGAACCTGCAGCCCTTCTTGTACTTGGCCAGCCGCACGAGCTCCATGACGACCATCCGGTCGTACGCCTCGGACATGGCGAGCACGTACCGCCCGGTCGGCTCCTTCGGGTTGAGCAGCCAGCTCGACGCGAGCCCGAACACCGGCAGCTGCACGCTGGGGTCTCCGCTGCTGCTCGCGAGCGTCCCCGCCGAAGAGCTCCCGCCACCGCTGGCAGACGCAGCTGCGGCGGGTGCCGGAGCGCTCGGCAGCATGCTCGAGCTGAGGTTGCACGCGCGCAGACCGACGTCGCAGCCGCCCTCGGTGCGGTTCTCGCAGAGCGCGAAGAGCACGCACTGGCCGCCCTCCCGCCCGATGGTGTTCCCGTTGAGTTGCAGCGAGCGCAGCGTCTGGTTCGCGCGGATCGCGTTCGCGAGCACGAGCGCGCCTTTGCACCCGACGCTGTTGTACGACAGGTCGAGCACCTCGAGGCTCTGGTTGAAGCGCAGCGCGTCGCCGAACGCCACGGCGCCGGCGTCGCCACAGGCGTTGTACGCCACATTGAGCTCCTTGAGCGTGTAGTTCTCGCGCATGGCGCTCGCGAGCACGACGCTGCTCTCGAGGCGCAGGCAGTTCCACGACAGGTCGAGGTGCACGAGCACGAGGTTCTTGTGGAGCATGCTCGCGATGGCCTCGCCGCCCGTGGTGAAGCCCGGCTGCACGACGTTCAGGTGCTCCATCTCGCCGATGCGGTTGCGGCTCAGGCACAGGTGCTTGATCGACAGGTTCTTCTCGAACGCGCTCATGAATGCGGCGCACTCGCGGTCGTCGAGGTCCGCGTTGTCCACCAGCAACGTCGTGAGCGTGCAGTGCGGCGACGCGACGTACGCGCGCAGCGTGCGCGCGCTCGCGGCGCCGACCTCGTTCTGCGAGATGTCGAGCCGCAGCAGGTGGAGCATCGCGCTGCCCTCGCTCACGGCCTCGAGCAGCGCGTTGAGCCCCGCGTCGCTGAGCCGGTTGTCGCGTACGAGGATCTCCTCGACGAACGGCAGGTCCTGCACGATGCACCTCGCGAACTCGACGACGAACTCGTCGCCGAGCGACTGGAACGAGAAGTCGAACACCTTGGTCATGCGCTTGCGCAGCATGAAGGGCACGGCGAGGTGCGGCTTCGCCACGCACGCCGTGAGGAAGAGCGAGCGCGGTGAGAGCCTATCGCGTATGGGAAGCGCCGCGTTCTCGAGCGGCGTCTTGCTGCCGGACTCAGCGGCGGTGCCCGCGGCTACGGCGGCTCCATACGACGCGAGCTCGTGAGTGATGTGCTTGAGCTCCTTCGAGCTCGGGTATGCGGGGACGCTCCTGCTTGCGGTGCTCGAAGCTCCTTCAGCGCTGTCGCTGTCGTGCGTGGTCGGATCACTGTTCGCCTCGACGAACAGGTACGGCCGGGAGTAGAGGTTGTGGTACTGCGCGAAGAAGCTCTGCTTCGCGTGCGCGCCGAAGTACGCCTTGCAGTTCGGCAGGTCCTCCATCTCCTCGAGCGAGATCTGCTGGGCAGCGCGCCGTCCGTGCTGGTGCCCATCCATTCGTGCGCCGAACGCTGGCGGAGCTCGCAGCGGGTTCTGCGATGAGCATGCGTGTCAACCTCATCTGCCGCGTGCGCAACTCGAACGAGACGCCAAGTAGCCCCGCGTGCGCACCAGCAGTCCGCCCAGCTTGGGCTGAAGGTTCCCGCTCTTCGCGCGCACTCGCACTCTCCTTGTCGCTTCCTCCTCCGCCTCTTCCTCGCCACCCACTTCTTGCGCGTCATGGGTGGCGCCTTCTCCCTCGTCGAGCCGATCGGGCTCATCGACGCTCACCTTCTCGCAAGTGCTCAGGTCGCTCCCGCCACTGCGCATCGATCCGAGCTGCGTCGGCTGCGTCAGTAGCTGGCGCTTGCTCGTCGCTGTCGGAGAGCTCCGAGCGGGCGTCCGACCAGCAACTGGCAGCGCCGCGTGCGAGTTCGCCTTCTGCAGCGCGTACCGCCCGGCAGTGCGGTCGCCTCGCCGCAGCGAGTCCTTGAACGACACAACGTGGTCGCTCTCAGCGAGTGCTACCGCCGCCTGCTGAAGCGCAGCAGGCGGCAGCGGGTCGGCGATGAGCTGCACGGTACGCAGGTAGCGCCGTTTGCCACTGAGCGGCCGCAAGTCCTGTGGGATCGCGAGCGGCGGGTCCATCTCGACGGGTTCGTGCAGCACCTCGGCGAACGGCGGCGCCGCATCTTCGAACGAGTTACTGCCCTTGTGAGTCGAGCCGGATCCACCGTGAGTGGATCGTGTCGCGTCGCCAGTTAGGAACATCGTCAAGCGTGGGCGTCGTCGGAGGGCGAACGCGTTGCGCAACGCACCGGTACCAGGGCATCTTGGCGCGCAGCTGCGTCGTGTCATAGCGGTGCGCGAGCCGAAGCTGTCGGAGATCGTGCTCGGTGTGTGTGGCGGCGGCGGGCGGCGTCACCTGGTGCCGCGAACGGCGCGCCATCGATCCGTTGCGATTACGTGAAGATGATGGATTAGTGACATGGCTACATGTCACTCTGGCGGGGTTATCCGACGGCGACGACGCGCTTGCTCCGATGGCGGATGTCGATGCCGGCGGCGGCGGTGGCGGACGCAGGAGACCATGGGCGGCGACCAGGGGGCCATTCTGACGTCTACCTGCCCGCTAATGCAGTTCACACTCTGCGATTCGCTCTCGGGACGCGACGAAGATGGCTGGAAGCTCAACCAGCAGCTCCTGTGAGCTGCTCGCCAAGCGTAGTCGGCGCAGCCGGCGCTTCACGCCGCTCACGCGCCAGCTCTGCCTGCAGCATCATGCGTGCGGCTTCGGCTACAAGAAGATCTCCAAGGCCACGGGCATCCCGATCTCCACGATCAAGTACCACGTTCGCAAGGAACACTGCGGCGTGGCAACGAGCTGCGGCGACGAAGGCGATAACGAGGACGGTCAGGAGGAGAGCCGCGCGGTTGACGATGCCGACGTAAACGCTCGCACTTCGAAGGAAAGCACAGCTCCCACCGTTGCCAGAACAGAGCCATCTGCGCACCCGCTTGGATTCCAGCGCAGCATCGCGTTCGTCGCCGTGATGCAAGCAGTGCACGATGCCGTCAAGAAGAACGTGTACGCGTTCGCTCGCGCGCTGCAGCACGATCCGCATGGCGCACCGGGCATCATGCGCGCCGCCGACCCGCAGCTCCTGGTGTCTGCACTCGAACTGCTGCTGCAGGATCCGTGGACGGAGCGGCAGGAGCTCGCAACTCTCGGGCGGATCCTGCTCCAGCGTCTGTACTCCGCGCAAGACTTCCTGCGGTCTGCGATCTCGCTCTGCCAGAGGACGCCCAGCGCTAGCAACAGTGTGGGGGCTAGTCTGGTCACCGACTCGCCCCCCATGCCTCCCAAAGCAGCCTCAAGCGATGCAAAGTACTGGGACTGCCCAGTGTGCGCGAGGCGTTTGATCCGCACCGGGAAGTGTGCGCACCAGGCGCGATGCCTCAAGAAGTGCAAGATCGTGCTCACGAGCGAGCAGCTCCAGGTAGCGCGTGCGAAGGTGGCAGCTACTGCGAAACTGAGCGGCAGTCCGGAAGAACTCAAGCTTCAGCTCAAGCAGGCGCTGTCGCCGCCCAGGGGAGACGACAAGTGCCACGGGCAGGTGCGCTACATGCAACTCGTGGTTGCGGTGAACGCGGCGCTGCAGCAAGACTTGGAGGCGGTGCCAGAGTCGATTCTCGAGTCCCGCGAGCTCTGGCGCGCCGCGCAGTCCGCCCCGAACCCGATGGTTCCGGCACTGGCGCTCGTGTCGCTGGCGTTGGAGCACAGCAGTTCCGTCTCCAGATCAGACGCGTCGACAGCAGCACGACTGCTGCAGCTCTCTCGGGAGCTGGCAGCGCAAGTGAGCGCCTTCATCGCCGCCGCAGAGGCGGTTCTCGCGCGCTGCGCGGAAGCTGCTGCAGCGTGCGACGATGACCCCCACCATGCGCAGCACACGTGCTCATGCCACCGCGTGCGCATCTCGGCGCTGCTCTCGTAATTTGTCGTGTGTCGTTTCAATACAATAGTCGCCATTGAAGCGTCACCTGTGCTCGCAAGAGCTGGCGAGCGATGGCGATGACCGGCGCGCGAACGCTCTCGGCGGACGTCATCATGGAGCGGCTCGGCGTCTACGACCTCGCGTCCACGAAGGAGGCGAGTTCGCGTGAAGACTCAGCGTGGCGTGGCGTCCACGAGGTGCTGACGAACTCTGCTCCGCCAGCTCATTCTGCGCGACGAGAAGCTTGAGGCGCTGGACGAGGGCTGCGCACAGGCGCTCATGGCGCTCGAAGTGCTCTCGCTCTCACACAACCACCTGGCGTCGCTCGAGCACTTCGAGCACTTTACGAACCTCGTCGAGGTGCGCATGCTGGCTGCGAGTTGGCTTGGAGTGGGTGCCATCGACTCAACTCGAGCACTGACGGCGTCGACCGCATCTCGGACGCTCGGACGCGCCACCAGCTCAATCTCAACTTCAATCACATCACCTCGCTCACAAACCTCCAGGTGCACTTCGTAGTGCTTCACTGCTGGCTGAAGTTGGTCGTTTACAACAACTCGATTGATCGACGACGACGACGCAGTGCACAGGACTCGAGAAGCTCTTCGTCGCGAACAACAAGGTGCTGCGATGCAGTCGCCATGGGAGCAACTTGTCCGCAGGAGGCTGAAGAGTATGCCCTGCGCGCATGCAGATCGCGGACATCACACCGCTCCGCGCGTTTCAGAAGCTCAACACGCTCTCGGTCTATGGCAACCTGCTCACCGACCTCGACGCCGCGCTGCACACATGTCGGGCGTTCCCCAAGGTTCGTAGCGTCGGCGTTCAGCCCCGTTGCTTGCGGCTTGACGGTGATGATTGTTCGAATGAGGTGCAGATGCGGTCGCTCGACCTCGGTGGGAACCCGTGCTCGCGCGAAACAGAAGGCTACAAGTTCCAGGTCGTGCGAGTGCTCCCGCGGCTCAAGACGCTCGACGGTGACCACATCACGCAGCTCGACAAGGACCTGTCTGAGGACTTCGTTGTACATGGCGGCAAGAATCAGCGCTCGCACGGAGACTTCCGGCCGTCCACAGCCCCGGCAGGGAGTGTGGGCGATCGGCTCCGACACTCGCGCTGGGACGCACCGACGCCGAAAGGTACGCGTGGCAGATGACGAGCGAGTGGCTGGAGCCTGGCGAGCGAGGCGCTCATACCCTGCTGCACCAGCGTACAACCCGTTCGCTAGCAAGGACATGCCCAAGGGGAACGTTCGGCTCTTCCGCGACGACTTCTTCAACAACCACCCGATCCTGCTCGAGTACCTCGTCGAGGACGCGCACGACGCCTCGCCGCTGGGCGGAGTGGGCGTCGTCAGCCAGACGAGAGCCAAGTTCAGAGACAACATCGACGACGACGACGACGACGACGCGGATCGAGCCGACGCTTGCTCGCGCTCCTCAACTGCGGGCTTCGTGGGCAAGATGCGAACCGCGAACCCGCTCCGAGGAGCTGGCGGCGCTGACGACTCGGGAGTCGACACTGCATCAGAAAGGAACGAGACGCTTGAACGCCCGACCACCGCAGTGTCGAGCGCGCAGACCTCGCACTTCAGCATCGACCCGTCGGACCCGAAGACCACGATCCGGAAGCTGCTCAAGCACATCGAGGTCCTCATGGTGCGTTGCGCTCGTGTGGTGACGAGACGAAGGCGCGTGGACTCACGCGCTCGCTTCGGCAGGAGACCATCTCAAGTCAGAAGAACCGGCAGGTGGATGCGTGCAGCGAGGCGCTTGTGGAGGAGAACAGGCGCCTGCAGATCGAGAACAACAACATCCCGATCCTGCAAGAGCAGATCGGCGAGCTCAAGCGGCAGCTTGTGGCAGTCGGAGGCAGCGCTCGCGGCAGCGTCGCGGACGTGAAGCGGGTGAAAGACCTCGAGGTGCGCTCGTGAGCTGGGGTGGGGGAGTGCAGCCCTCTAGAAGGTGACCTGCCGTCGATCAACTCACTCCCTTGCGTCGACAGCACGAGAATGCAGCGCTGAAGCGCGAGAACGCGCGCCTGAAGCAGTCGGCACTCGTGATGGCGAACGGGATCCCGAACGACGAGCCGCCTGGAGATGCCGAGACACCTCGAGGTGCTGGGAACGAGGACATCTGTCGGCAGCCCAAGCGCCTCGCTGCCTCCGAGGTACACGCGTATCTGAGATGCTCTTCCTCTCTCTCTCTCTCTCTCTCTCTCTCTCTCTCTCTCGAGTTTTGCCGACCAGACGCGTCGAGCGTGTGTTGTGTGCTGCGTGCTCGCAGCTTCTAGACGAGTCCGCGTCGATCGACGTGGAGCTGACAGAGCTGATCCTGCAGAACGAGGTGTCACTTGAGCTGATCCGCAACGTACGCACGCATCGACGAGCTGCTCCGTTCTTGTGGAGAGTTCGCGACGTCGACTCACGTGTTGCGGTTCGCGGATGCATGCATGTCCTTCCAGGAGATCAAGAGCACGAAGAAGGAATGGGAGGTGCACCTGCAGCAGGCGAAGGAGCGCGAGAGCACGCGTATCCGGCCATCCACATCGCTCGGTGTGCCGTCGTCCTTCCAGCCGATCAAACCTAGCGATCTCTCGGCTGCTGCGACCGCGCAGTCCGTGAGCAAGGTCTCGAGTTCAGGTGCGCCACTCGACACTGCATGCTGTGCTCAGCGGACGCCAGCGAATGACGATGTCTCTGTCCACACGAACGCACACAGGCAAAGATGCACGATCGCGCCAGGTCCACACGTCCGCGGGCTTCCGGAACGGGCCGGAGGAGCACCTGCTACGGCAAGCGGCAGTTCACCCGTTCGCGAAGACGAGAGATCGAGCACCGCAGAGATCCTCGAGCAGCAGCAGCACCACGAACATCCTCACCCTCTGAGACCGTCGCCGTCCGTTGCAGGCAGCGCTGCCGCCTCTCAGCCGAGTGAACCGAAACACGAAGCGCTCCGAGCGGTGGCGTGACGAGCAAATACATCTTCCCCGCTTGCTGCATGCATTATTATGACGCTTCGCGCGCGCTCGACGACGCGCCGGCCGCCGCGGGCTTCGGCCACGACCCGTCCGGCAGCACGGGCCAGTTCGTCGCGTTGCGCTCGTGCACCGGAACCAAAATCTCCCGGGTACTGACGTCCACTTGCGACAGCTCTGCTCAGCAGACACCAGCCAGACCAGACACCGTGAGTCGGGGGTCGGGAGTGAGCGAACGGATGCAACTCGACGCCTTCGCAGCCACGTGCGCACCTTGAAGCGTAAAGTTGAAGAGCGGCGGCACCGGCGCGTCGCTCGGGAGCGCCAGCCCTACTTGTCGGAGCTCGTCGAAGAACGGGTGCGCGGCAGCTTCCAGCGGCTTCACTCGTCTGGACACCACAGCTCAAAGACAGTGAGGGATCCGATTCCAGCAGCCAACCAGGCTCGCACACGCACACACGCACACACACACAAGGTCGCACCTCTTCGGGTCGTACACGAGCATCTTCTCGAGCAAGTCGATCGCTTCAGGCGGCGTGCGCGAGCGGAAGATCTTGTTCCACGAGTGCGCCTTGATCTGCGGGAACTGGAACTCTGTGTAGTTCGGGTTCATCGCCTCGATCTCCTCGCGCTGCGGAGTACCCAAGACCTTGATGATCTCGACGAGCTGGTCCACGCCGCTCTCGCCCGGGAACAGTGGCTGGCCCAGCAACAGCTCCGCGCACACGCACCCCAACGACCAAATGTCTGCGCATTCACACCACAGCGACCGCTCGTTAGCGCCTGGAGCACTTCAGCGCAGACGCGAGCACGAGTGAGACGCACCGATCGCGGTCGTGTAGTCCGTCGCGCCAAAGATGAGCTCCGGCGCGCGGTAGTACCGCGAGCAGATGTACGACACGTTCGGCTCGTTCTTCTGCAGCACCTTCGCGCTGCCAAAGTCGCAAAGCTTCACGACATGCGAACGCGGGTCGAGCAGCAGGTTCTGCGGCTTGATGTCGCGGTGGCAGATACCTGTCGAGTGGATGTACCCGAGCGCGCGGCAGATCTGGTAGATGTAGAGCTTCACGAGCACGATCGGCATGTACTGCTTGGCCTTCTGCAACTGCCGCGCAACGCCGTAGACCGTATCCGGGATGTACTCGAGCACTAGGTTCAGGTACAGCTCATCCGGCTTCTCGCCGTTGCAATAGAAGCAGTGCTTGAGCGGCACGATGTTCACGTGGCTCAGCTGCCGCATGATCTGCAGCTCGCGGTTCTGCGGCGATCGAGCACACGCAACGTGTGAGCGTTCTCTCTCTCTGTACACCACTCTCCCCAGCAACAGCTCGCACCTTGAAGCGCTTGTCCTGCAGCACCTTCTTGATCGCCACGATCTCGCCAGTCTCCTCCACCGACGCCTTGGAAGAGACATCGAATACTGTGAGCTCTAAGTTACAAGCAACCTCCCCACACAAGCGACACAGCTCTCTTACTTGAAACACGACGCCGAACGAGCCGTTGCCGATGATGCGCTCCGCCGAGTAGTGGATCGTCTTGCCCTGCGGTGTGGCATCAGCAGTTCCGTCAGTGATCCTCATTCGTGCTCTCTCGACTGCATTACCGTGCTCACTTCCATACTAGCGACACACAACGTACATCAGCGAGCGTGTGCGCCGAGTCGCCGACCGTGATCCCCGTGCTCTCGTTGCGCATCTCCTCCTTCTTCTTCGTGGTCGATGCCGTCGTGCGCACCGTCGCGATCTCGTCCGTCGCGGACACCGCGCTGGCGTTCAGGCTTGGCGCTGGCACGGTCGCGCCGTCCGTCCCGTTCGCGGTGGCGTCGCTCATTTCAGCAGTCGGTAGAGAAAGCGGCGGTAGCGGTACTGGCGATGGGGCGGAAGACGCGTATCTTCGGCGAAGCTCGGCCCCCAGGCGTCGAATGCAAGCGCGTTGCGGCTCGTTCGGAAGCGCGGCGAGCAGTGCGTCGCGTGGGCCGCGAGTCCGGTCGGCAGGCGACGATCAGCGGTGCAGGAAGCGAGCGGTGCGCGATGCACGTCTGCGGCGGCGGCGGTCGGCGCGGCGCTCGTTGCGTTTTTGCGGGCGGTTTTTCGCAGAAGGAAGGGGGGAATATGTGCACTAAGTACGAAAAGTGCGCTCGATAAAGTACGGATTCGGAGATAAACGAAGAGGAGGGACGCAAAGTTCAACGTAGCGTGCCCGATCACGTTCTCTCGAGCGCAGACCAGATCGCCAGCCCGACCTTGCTCGAGACGCTCGCAGCAGGCAGCTTGGACGACCTCGGCGCGCGGCAGATTCTACTTCAGTGGCATTGTCTTGCGGGCAGGACTATGAACGCGGTGGCGCTCAATGGAACGGGCTGCCTGAGCCAAGATGCAACGAACATGGGCGGGCGGATTGGCGAGGACAAGACTTTGTGAACACGCTGCGATGACAACGGTGTGCTCCAGTCGATGTTACGGAGCTGGGGGCGGTGTGCTCGGAGGGAGGTGAACACGCGGTTGCCTATGCTGGTCGTCGACGCTGATCGACGACGCCACGAAGAACAACGCAGCCAAAACACGCAAAGCTCGGATAGAAACACGGAGTGAGATCGCCAACGCTTCAGCAGCACATCACGGCGCTCGATTGGTTGTTGGGCGTGACATCGCTACCAGACGGAACACTGATCCAGTACGTACAACGATACAGCAACCGCGGAAGTCTGTCTCGCATCGAGCTTTGTCAGCGATGGTGCTCGCGCGGGGCTTGCGTCTCAAGAACCCGGCGACAGTCATGATATCCGGAGGGGTGCGCGATGCTTCTGATCACGTGTAGAGTTCGACTTGTTCCACCTCCTTCTCGTCCGTCACCTTGGAGCGCGACGCTCGCCATTGACCGTGAATAGCGCTGTTAGAGGCAACATGAATACGGACGCGGTGGCAAACGGGAGGATCACGAGTCGGCGGAGGTGGCGGGGTGCCGTGAGTGGCAGCAGCAGGAGCAGCAGTGCAATGCGAGACTTGAGGTACTGTGCTCGCGACACTGTCCGTTTCGCCACCTGTACACCATGGCGGTGCACGAGAGTTCCGCCTCCTGTTCCTCCTCCTCCTCGCGACCCGCCGCCGCTGCCACCGCCGACTCCTCCTCGAAGCGCCGCAGTCTCTCACTTCCCAAGCTGCGTCGCCCTCTCGCCAGCTCCTCCTCGCCAGGATGCGCGCATCAATCACCTCGCTGCTGCTGAGCGTCGCGGCGGTCGCGTTGCTCCCAGTGTCTGCACAGACGATCGGCGACGCATGGGAGACCGGGAGTCTCGCGCCGAACGCGACGCGTGTGCCGTACTCGTCCGAGATCCTCGGGCTATGCGCACCGAGGAACATCGACATCGTCGCGGGACGCCCGATCCCGACGAACAGCTGGTGGGGCAACCTCGTCACGTGCGAAGCTGGATCGAACGTCACGCAGCCGATCTGGCCCAACCCGTTCGCCATCTCGGTCGAGATGACCGGGTACCCCGGCTTCGCGCTATCGTACCCGTACCGCATGCGCTTCTTCGGGAGCTCGCAGCCCAACGGTGTGCCGCGGTACTACGCGCACGCAGTGCTCAAGGAGGTCATCTGCTCGGCCGCCGAGTTCGCGACCAACACGCCGTCGTTCCGCGTTGTGAGTTGGACTGACCTCGGAGTAAAGCTGCAGATGAAAGTGTCGGCGCCGGCGGCAACCACAAGCACACTCGAGACGGACGTCGTGAGCGGCATGCCGTACTTCACGACCACATACAAGGGTATCACGCCACGCATCGCGCTCAACAACCCACTCACGTTGATCAACGGCCAGAACTACCCCGCTGGGTCGATCCTGAGCGGCAAGCGCTTCCTCCTTGAGATGGTGAACGGCAACCGCTGGGTCTTGTACGCGGTCGGTGGCGCCACGATCTCGTTCCGCCTCGACACGAACATGTTGCTTACCGCTACTGGCGCGTTCAACGGTGTGCTACGCATCGTCCACACGATCTCGGTCACACACACGAGCGTCTACGACTTCTACCGCGAGTGCGTCGTCACGGGCGGGTCGGTGAGCCTGACGTCTGAGACGTCGTACACCTTCGAGTGGGCGACGAGCGGCAACTGCGCTATGGGAATGGTGCACTTCGCGCTGCCGCACCAACGCGCGACTATGGACATCACGACCGCAGCGCGCATCGCCAGCTTCACGCTCAACTCAACCACGCGCGGTGAGATGGCTGGCTTCGTGACGCGCACGAACCCGCCGGTGTGGCGCATGACCGAGTCCAGGTCGATCCCGATCACGTTCTACCCCAAGACGCGTCTCTCGAGCGCAGACCCGTTCGCCAGCTCGACCTTGCTCAAGACGCTCATCGCCGACGTACAGGCAACATGGACGATCTCGACGCGCGGGAGCTTCTACTTCAACGGCAAGGCGGCGCAGAAGTACGCGTCGCTGTGCCTCATGGCGAACGACCGCGCGATCGTCGGTTCGGACGTGTCCATCCTGCGGCGGTGCGTGACGAAGCTCGAAACGTCCATCTTGCCGTTCCTGGACAACTCGTGGTACTTCCCGCTCCGATACGACCAGATCTTCGGCGGCGTCGTGAGCTCGGAGGGGTACGTGACGAGGGACCTGAACGCGGACTTTGGCAACACAGTGTACAACGACCACCACTACCACTACGGGTACTGGGTGTACACGGCGGCGGTGCTCAACTTCCTGCACCCGACGTGGTCGCGCATCGGCGACCTGAACGCCATGGTACGGCTACTGCTGCGCGATGTGGCGAACCCAAGCCGCACGGACCCGTTCTTCCCGCGCTTCCGCCACTTCGACTGGTTCCGCGGTCACTCGTACTCGCACGGCGTGACGACGTTCGCGGACGGGAAGGACCAGGAGAGCACGTCTGAGGACGTGAACCTGTCGTACGCGGTGTACCTGTACGCGCAGGCGACGGGCAACACGCGCATGGCTGAGGTGGGGAAGCTCATGATCAAGCTCAACGCGCGCGCTGTGCAGACGTACTTCCTCATGGAGAGCTCGAACACGGTGCAGCCAGTGAACATGCTGCCAAACAAGGTGCCGGGCATCTTCTTTGATAACAAGCTCGACTACGCAACGTGGTTCAGCGCCGAGAAGTACTGCATCCACGGCATTCAGATGGTGCCGATCACGCCCGTAACTGAGTTCGTGCGCACGCGCACATTCGTGCAGGAGGAATGGGACACGGTGCTCGCGAAGGAGCCGATCGTGACGACGCTCGATCTCGCGAACCCGTGGCTCTCGCTGCTCTACGTCAACTACGCGCGCATCGACCGCGCGCGCGCCATCGACGTGCTGCAGGCGTGCTCGGTCGACGATGGGCTCTCGCGCTCCTGGGCGTTGTACATGGCGGCGCAGCTCAACTGATCGATGCTCTTCGAAGGCAACTTTGTGACAAACACTCCTGATGGTGGCGATTCGTGGGTTTCTTCACTATCAGCAATCCAATTATTCAGATCCTCTTACTTTGTTCAAGTTATTTGTTAGGCATCTTTGGCGCGACAGCAACGCCAGCACCATGACGACCAAGCAGCAGGAGCTCGACGGTGCGTCAAAGCGCCTACGAGCCTGTGATCCTATGCGCCTGACGTATTCGCTGCGCGCGGGCGAGCCTCGCAGACTTCATCGCCGTGTGCGGCGATCTCAAGCGCGACATCCTGACGATCGTCCGCGAGCAGCACGCGATGCCGCAAGAGTCGGTGGACTGGATCGACGAGGTGCGCGCGGATATGCAGACTGCGCATCCGTTCGAACTGAGAGAAAGCGGCGACTAAGAGACTCGCACTTGCGGCAGGTGATCGAGTACAACTGCCTCGGCGGGAAGCTCAACCGCGGGATCAGCGTCATCCACTGGTGCGTCGACCACATCACCGGAACTCGAGCTTATCGGGGGAGGGAGAGATCGAACGACTGACTGACTGACTGGGGGCTGCAGCACGCAAGCGTTGGCGCAGGGCGCGGAGCTCTCGGTGGAGCTCAAACGCAAGGCGAGCGTCCTCGGCTGGTGCATCGAGTGGGTACGATAGAGAGAGGGAGAGAAGGAGAATGATCTGCTCATGGCCTCCAGTGCTGATGCCTGGATGTGGCTGCCCGCGCCTGCAGCTCCAGGCATTCTTCCTCGTCGCCGATGACATCATGGACGACTCGGTGACGCGCCGCGGGCAGCCGTGCTGGTACCGCAACCCGAAGGTCAAGATGATTGCGATCAACGACGCGTTCCTGCTCGAGACGTTCGTGTTCCAGATCCTGAAGAAACACTTCCGCGGCGAGTCGTTCTACCTGCCGCTCGTCGAGCTCTTCCACGACGTACGTGCCGCTCGCTCGTCGATCAGTGTCGAGTAGCTCGACAGCTCACGCGCGCGCTGCTCTCGCAGGTGATCTTCCGCACGGAGCTCGGTCAGCTCATCGACCTGACGTCGCAGCCGCTGGACGCCGAACCGGACCTCGCGCGCTTCACGCTCGAGCGCTACCGCAAGATCGTGGTCAACAAGACAGCGTACTACACGTTCTACCTCTCGGCGGCGTGCGCGATGCTGCTGAGCGGCGTCACGGACGACAGCTCGCACGAACTCGCGAAGAAGATCTGCGTGCGCATCGGGGAGTACTTCCAGATCCAGGACGACTTCCTCGACTGCTACGGTGACGCGGCGGTGATCGGCAAGGTCGGCACCGACATCCAGGACAGCAAGTGCAGCTGGCTCGTGGTGCAGGCGCTCGCCCGCGCGTCGCCCGAGCAAAAGCAGGTGCTCAAGCGCAACTACGGCAAGAGCGACGCGGCGGCGATCGCGGCCGTCAAGCAGCTCTACGCCGACCTCGACCTCCAGGCGCTCTACCACGCGTACGAGGACGAGACGTACGCCGCGATCACGGCGGAGATCGCGCAGGTGGCGGAGATGCCGCCGGACGTCTTCACGATGCTCGTGAGCAAGATCTTCAAGCGCAACAAATGAGCTCGGAGCGTCGACAGAGTCAGTGGCGGCTGCGGTGGGCTTCACACACACTCGCAGCTCCGCTCTCCACTTGAAAGCACCGTCGACGTGTACGACGCGAACGCCACTTCAATGCAACTGCTCGACCGTTTCTTCCGGAGCGCTGTGGTCTTGACGCCTCGCACGCAGAGCTCGCTCGCTCGCTCGCTCGCTCGAAGACCACCCGCTGGTTAGCGGTAGAGCACGATCGGGAAGTTCTCTGTGATCATGTTGCCGTCCTCGAAGAGCACGACGATGTTCGCCTCGAACTCCACCTTGAACCCTGCGAGCAGCAGCGCGTGAGACGAGAGCGCCGAGCGGTGACGTCGGAGCAGCGCGCACGTACGCGGTGCGAGCATCGTCGGACAGGTGAAGAGCCGCGGGAAGATCATGTAGATCGGGATCGCCATCTGCCGACACACGTCGCCCCAGCCGATCTGTACGTTCTGGATCTCCGTCGCTGCATCGGCGGCATCAGCGATCGCGTCAGTCGGACGCGCCAGTTGAACGCGCTTCCCGCCGACATCAACTCGCTCACCGTCGCGCGCGACGCCTTCTGCGTGCGCCACGCTCTCGACGCGGATGAGCTGCAGCTCCACCGATTTGATGGACGAGCTCGCGTGCTCTACGACGATCTGCCCGCCGGTCCGTATCAGCAGCAGCAGCAGTGCCGCAGCAGCATGTCCTCCGATGCCCACGCACCTCTCCCGTGAACGGCAGGTTCACGGGGCAGTTCGTGCGGTGGATCCGCCCGGTGAAGTGGAAGCTCGGGATCGTCGCCACGCCCTTGTGCTGCAGGCGACCGAGTCACTCAGCACGCGCATCGACACCGCAGCAACCAACGGGTGGCCGCAGGCTGCACGCACCCGCCGCACGTTCTCGAGTGAGTCCGGAGTGATGGTGAACTCCTCCGGCGCGTCGTGCAGCGGGTCTTGCAGCTGCCCAGCGTCCCCCATGCATCATCAGGCTGAGACGCAGCCACCACCACCTCCCACCTCCGTTCGCTCGGACGTACGGGCACTTCGACGATGAACTCGATCATCTTGTGCAGGTTCGTCTTCATGATGCCGCGCACGCAGTCGCATACGATCTCGTACTTGACGGACACGTACACGCCGTGGTACGTCTCGAAGAGCGCCTGACCGTCGCTCCCGAGCAGCTCGAACTCGAACGGGAACTTGGTGATGCCGAACGGCACCTTGCCCGGCGGCGCCACGGGGATGTGCAGGTACACGAGCTCCATGGGCGGCACGGAGTTGTAGAACGCGTCGAAGAGCCCGGCGCTCTTGGCGCTCACTTGCAGCCGCGCGCTGCCCTCAACCTTCATAGCGAGTCCCTGGTGCGCGAAGCCCTTGGGCGACGAGATGATCACCTGCCCCTGCACCACTTCCTGCAGCGAGTCACGCACCGTTGTGAGCGCGCGATCGCGGCGCGCAAGATCTTACGAGACAGAGAGGCGCGCGCGTGCGGTGGAGGACGCACATGCGGGCGGAAGATGCGGTCGACGCGGTTGAGCTTGATGTCGAGCGTGGAGCTCATTTTTGCTCTGCGATCTTGGAAAAGAATAACTCGGTTTTCGCACTAGCAAGAAAGTATTGTGCACTCGAGTATACAAATATGCAGATAAGTTGCGCTCGTCACTTGAAAGGACGCGAACCCTCAGAACTGCAACACCGCGAGCGCCTTTCGCGCCGCTGTCGCCGCCGCTCGGCGCTTGGGCTTCCGCTGCGCGTGCAGCGCGCGTGAGACGGGCGACATGAGCTGGTCCGTCGGGCTCTTCAGCAGGCTGCGCGCACCAACCAACCAAGCAAGGAACTGCACTGTGAGCAGCGACTCAGGAGTCTCTACTAACAAATCGCCAGGACACGCACTGGCGCAGGCGCTTGATGCGCTCGACTGGTGGCTCCAGAGCGCTTCTGGCGGGCGAGCGATTTGGTGGCGACGGCTGCAGCTGCTGACGGGCGACTGTGGGGCTGGTGGGCGGCGGCGTTGGCGGCGGGTGAGAGTCGCACTCGTCCATGCTGGGAGACTTTAGACTGGAGCTTGGGAGCCGTGAGCTCGAGAGCGCGAGTTGGCGACTGAGGCGCCAGCACCCATTCGCTCACCCGCCTGCTCTGCGTGCTGCTCTGTGGGTTTGGCGCGCGGGAAAATCGCGCGCGCGTTTGTTGCCGTTGCCGCTTGAAGCCCCAGCCGCTCGCTCGGGAGGCGTCGCCGGCGCCAGCTGCGGCAGCTTCTGATGCAACTTTCGCCCTTCTTCCGCCCTTCAGTTCAACGCGTCCTCGTCGTCGTCGTCGGGTGACGCGCTGCCACTGCGATCGCAGTTACCGTCGTCGTCTCCTTCCGAGTCCATCGGATCCTCTCGAGTCCGAACGTCGCCGGCAACTCGAGATGCACGGTCGTCAGTCCCTTCATTCGACACCGTGTCCGACATGACGCACGTTGCGTCGCTCGTCCGACACGTCGGCGGAGTCCCGGAAGCGTACACATCCGCCCGAAGCGCTCGTCCGCTGCCGCTGCTCCCGATCGCTCTCCTTGCCGCGCTCGAAGGTGGCGGCCCCGGGACGAGCCGACCCTGGACGCAGTTCGGGGGGAGTTCTTCCTCCTCATCCCCCTCTTCGTCGTCGTCCTCTTTGCCGTCGACTGCAGCGATCGGCAACTGCTGTTGATCGCCGTCTCGATGCTCTGACATGTGCTCGAAGCGCTTCCGCGGTGACTGCGTCATAAACGACGGGACGTACCCGAGTTGCCGGAGCGTGCGGTACACTCCGTCGCTCGTCTCCTTCCGCGGTGCTGCGACTGCCAAAGCCTGTGTGGACGCTGGCGCTGACGTTGACGCTGAGGCGTAGAGGCGGCTTGGCGAAGCCTGCTGGAGCTGCTGCTGGCTGGTGCGGTGATTGTGGCGGTGCAATGGACTGTGTTGGCCGAGGAAGTGCGCGTCCCTGCCGAAGGCCATTTGCTGCATGTGGTGGTTGGTCTGCTGGGCGTTCGCGAGGTCCTGGACGGCGCGCTTGAGGCTCTTCATCTGCAGGAAGAGTCCGCGGATCGTCTTCTCCTTCGCGAAGAGCTGCTGGTGAAATGTGTCGAGCTGCTGTTGCGCGTGCTTCACCTCCGCTTGGCTACTCTCGAGGCGGTGGTCCTGCTTGGAGCGCTCCGACCGCTGCGTCTTCTTCATCAGCGACACCCGCTGCTGCAGTCGCGTGATCTCGTCTTCCTGGTTAGCGATGATGGACTCGGCGTCCACCACGGACGCGCTGGAGCCGGCGGTGGCGTACGAGGAAGGCAGCGAGGTGAAGTGCCCGGAGGGTGAAGAGAGCGGCTCCGGCGCTTCGAGTCTCTTTACGCGCTCGAGCAGTGCCTTGTTCTTCGTCACGAGGTCGACCGCCTGCTGGTGCGTCTTGGACGCCTTCTCGTCAGCGTCCTTCAGCTTCTCCTTGCACCGCCGCAGACTCTCCTTGCAGACACGCAGCTCCTCCTGCAGCGTGCGCTTCGTCATCGGGAAATTGTCCTGCAGCGCGCACAGAACAGCGCGACGGGTCAGAGCCAAACAGCCCATGCGCTCCGCGTAGTCGCAACGCGGCACCTTGGCGTCCTGCAGCTCCTCCACTTGCTTGGTGAGCAGACGCTGCTGGTGCACGAGCAGGCGGTTCTCCTGCTGAAGCTGGTCGATCTGGAGCTGCCTTTCCTTGTTCCTGTTCTCAAGCTGCGCGAGTCACCCGGCGATCAGCTATCCATGCACACACACATACTATCTCTCTCTCTCTCTTATCACCTCAACCTCACTGAACGAACCTGCGCCACCGCCTCGTTCTTGCGGAACGCGTGCAGCTGCTGCTGGAGCTCCGCGTTGAGCTTCTTCTGCTGCGCGAGCTGCCGCCCGAGCGCCTGGAGCTGGAGCTGCTCCTTCTCGAGGCGGCGGCGGCACTGCGGCGGCGGAACCTGTCGAGGGCTCCGAGTCGTCACGTTGCCAGCAGGCGGAACTGGAGGAGGAACTGCTGCTTGCTCCGTCGTCGCGATCGACGCGCTCCAGCAAGCTGAGAGTGGCGCATCATCGGGACTCCCGTTCTCGTCCTCCAGGCTGTCACCTGCGTCCGCCAGCCGCTCGGTCACCAGCGGGTCGTCGTCTCCGTCGTCCGGAGTCACTTCCTCGTACGTCTCGTCCTCCTCCGCCGCCGCCGCCGCGTACGCGCTCGCCATGTTCAATTTTGCCGCTTCAACTTGGCTTTCGCCACTCTTTACAAGGTTATAAGAGCCGTGAGTATTCAACCACCCCGCTTTAGTGACGTTTATTCTATCCAGCTCGCATTTAGGAAGACATCAAACCAGGACACCAGCGACCATGCCCGCCACCGCCGGCCGCGTGCGCATGCCGCACAACAACCGCATGCACAGCAGCGCGGCGCTGCAGATGACGGGAATCTGGAAGAACACGATCGGCTACGACCCGTACGCCGCCGAGGTGCGCTCGAAGCGCCGGCTGTGAGAGGAAACGAGGACGCTGACAGCCGCGAGTGGCGAATGGCGCGCAGGACGAGGAGAAGAAGGTGTCGGAGACGGCGTACGAGCAGGCGAAGGGGCTCATGGCGCTCGCCAAGCTCTCCAACAAGTCGGTGCGTTCCTCTCAGTGTGTGTGCAGGTGGCGCGTGCAGGCGGCGGGAGCAGGAGACTGACGGCGAGCGAGTGGTTGTGGCTGGGAGCAGAACGACCAGCGCGGCGCCTGCAAGAAGGTGCGGCCCCCGAGCGAGCGGATGAGTTGGCGATAGGGCGGAACGCTGGCACTGACTACGACTGTGGGTGCAGTGCGGGATGGTCGGCCACCTCACGTTCCAGTGCAGGAACCACCTGAGCGCCGCGCAGGAGCGACGCTCGGTGCCTGCCGACGCCTCGGACTCGTCGTCGTCGAGCGAGGACGAGGAGGACGCGGCGTCGTCATCGGCGGACGAGTCGTCCGACGGTGGCAGGCACCGCACTGGATCCGCGAGGAAGACGCCGAAGAGCCGAGCGGACGCACGTCGCGGCGGCCGCAGCGCCAGTCGCAGCCCCGCGCGTCGGCGTCGCCACCGCAGCAGTAGCAGATCGCGCAGCGCGAGTCCTCGCGGCCGCCGCCAGCGCCGGAGCTCACGCTCTCGCAGCCGCAGCGCGAGTCCGGACCGCAACCGGCGCCGCCGCAGCGCGAGTCGGAGCCGCAGTGCCGAGCGGATCCGCCACCGCAAGCGCGAGCGCGCGGGCTCGAGCGAGCGCGAGGCGTCTCCGTCGCCGAACCGCAAGAGGAGTCGCCAGTCCGCGAAGGCGAAGAAGGCGGCCAAGACCTCCAAGAAGGCGAAGAAGCACCACAGCAAGAAAAGCCGCCGCCACCGCGACGACGGCGAGTCGAAGAAGCGTCGCCGCCACTGAGCAGCAGCCACGACGTCAGCTGCAGCGGCGCCTCGTGTCACTCGTCGCCCGCTTCGGACGCTACCCGTGTTCACAGTAACCACCACCCGCACGCGCGTCTATCACTTCGTCACGGAGCGATGCCGTTCGTAAGTTGCTGGAACCAGTCGTACTGCTTCGTGCCCAGGTGGTCGTAGCTCTTGTCCACGATGCGTGACGCCGTGCGCGCGACGTCCGCGAGCGACCAGCCCACGCACAGGCGCCGCTCGAGCCGCCGGATGATGCGCGCGCGCGACGTGCCAGTGAAGCACGGGAAGCTCGAGTCCTTCGACGACAGGTTCACGAGCGAGAGGATCTGCTTCGCCTCCTTGTGCAGCGCCACGAGCCCCTGGTGGATCAGCTGCTTGTATGTGTCGAAGCCCTTCGAGCCTGGGTGGCCGATGACGTCGACCATGTCCGTCGTGAGTTTGAACGGCGCTGTCTCGAGGCTGAACGTGTTCCCGGGGGCGATGCCGAGCACGAAGCCGAAGTCGATGTGCACGACGTGGCCTTCCGTGTCCAGCAGGATGTTCCCGTTGTGCCGGTCCTTGATGAGAAACACGTACGACAGCAAGCTGTACGCTGCCATGCTCACGATAAAGTTCTGCCGTGCCTCCTGCAGGTGGCAACAGGTCGTCGGTGGCGTCAGCTCCAGGAGCTGACAGGAGCATGTGTACGAACGAAACACCGTCGTACCTCGAGCTTGCTCGGCTCCACCAGCCCCGTGACAGGGTTGCGTCCACACGCTTCCTGGAAGATCTGGACGAACGACTTGGTCGCGCCGGCCTTCTTCTTCAGCGCGTCGAGAGACTGCGCGTCCGTGATCACCTCTAGCAGCCCGCAGTCCTTGCCCGCGCACACGATGCTAGTCAAGAGACAACACGTATGAGGTGAGTGGCAGGGCTCCAGCACCACCACAGGCGCTCCTGGCGAGCGCGAGTACCTGTAGTAGCGCAGCCACAAGTCGAGGTTATGCTTCTGGAAGATGAGCTGGCACAGGCGCAGTCCCTGGAGCACGAACACCTCCTGCCGCATGTCGTCGAAGCTCTTCGCGATCACTGGCAGTACGGACCAGCCCGGATACTTGGAGAAGCGGCTCTGGCACCGCACACGCTCCTTCATCTGCTCGAACCGCTCGCCAAAGTACCGGCAATGCTGCACCGACGATGTCGACGACGACAAAGACGACGACGACGGCGGCGGGGGCTGCTCGGACGCCACTGTCGTCCAGCGCTCGCGGTCAGGACCATCGGATCCGTCGGGGACGTCCACTCCGACCACCGCTTCTGCGCTGTGCTGTGAAGACGGCGCAGATCTGCCGTTGCCGAACGCCAGAGACAGCTGCAGTCCGTCCGGATCCTCGGCGATGGATTCGTTCGTCGGGTCCTCTTCGGTGTTTAGCGGCGCTAGATCCGCGACGTACGTCTCGACAATGTTCGCGTCGAGGAAGTTGAGCACGTCCAGGAGCTGCGAGTCGAACAAGCTCGTGCTGCCATTGCCGTTTCCGTTGCTGCTCCCGTCTCCATGCCGACTCCCGTCGCTCGCGCCGTGACGCCTCGAGTTGGTGGCTTGACGATGGCGCAAGGCGCTCTCTGCGTGTGGGTTCGAGTTGCACCGGAAGCAGTCGCGCAGCGCGATGTCGCTGATGTCCGAGCTGACGACTTCGAAGAACACGAGCGTCGGAGCGCGCGCCTTCGTCGAGAACACAGTTCCTTCATCCGTGAGCACGTTCACGACTCGGTGCAGCGTCGACACCACGGGCACGAGCGGCAGGTACGACTCTGGGCGAATGTGCTGTCCCTGCAACATCTCCGACAGCAGCCCAGGTAGCCGCGTCTTGCGCTCCGCCGGCACAGGCGTGCACTCCTTCAGAAACGTCGTGAGGTCGACGAGGAAGCGCACGAGCTGGATCACGTCACTGAAGATGTGCAGCGCCGGAGCGCTCGTGATGTTGAGCTTCGTCTCCGTCAAGCGTCCGACGTTGAGGGACTTGCGCGCCACGAGCGCAGACTGCTGCTGCTCCAGGTTCTCGCTGTCTGGGAACGGGTCGAGGAAGTCGCGGCTCATGAAGAGCTGCTGCCGGGCGTTCGATGAGCTCGCGAGGATCTCATCCTCCGACCGCGCGAGCAGCCACGAGAAATACGGCGAGTCGCCCATCGACGTGGCGTACACTGCGCGCGTGGTCTCGTACAGCTTCGTCAGCAGCGTCTCGAGCTCGTTCAGCTGGTGTGCCGGTGCCTGGCCGAACAAGAGCTGGTGCAGCACGCTGCGCGACTCGCCGAAGCTTACCTGCGTGACGAAGAACAACATGTAGATGATGAAGTGGCCGCGCTCGAACGACCCGCTCGTCATCGCGTCCCAGTGCGCAGCGATGCACTCCCACGTCGCCTTCACCGCCAAGTGCACGGACCGGCGGCACGTCGCCGAGAGGAAGAACAGGTAGTGGGTCTGCACGCTCGGCGGCGCGTCCGCGAGGTGAACGAACCCCCACTGCAGGAACTGCGGCCAGTAGAAGTCCATTGTCTCGACGCAGTACTCGACGTTCTTGACGAGCTGCGCGAGCACCACGACGAACATGAACGGGTGCTGCCGATACTTGAACATCGCAGAGAGCAGGCTCAGCGGCCCGAGTTCCCACGCTTGCATGTGCTTCGCCAGGTCGTGCTTCGGCGTCTGCGAGAAGAACTTCCACCGCACGAGTCGCGAGATACCGCCGACCTCGACCACCTGCGCGTAGTACTCCGTCAGCTCCGTGATCGACGACAGGAGCTTCTGCCGCACGAGGCAGTCGATGCAGACAAGCACGAGCTTCCTCGCGCTCGCGCCGCCGCCGAAGCGCTTCTTCTGCGCAGGCAACGACGAGATGACCGCGTACTGGTTGCAGTGTTCGCGGCAGAAGCGGTTGTCGCACGACGAGCACACCTTCGCTGAGCGGAACAGGCTGCCGATCCGCTTGCTGCATCGAAGGCACTGGTTCTTCGACGGCGGCGGCGCCACCACGGACGACGCGCGGCTGCCTCGGTTGCCCCCACTGCTGCGTCGCAGAGCAGACGCGCGCTCGACGTGGACCCCGGAGACGTCCTTCCCGCGAGGTATCGAGTCTTCCGACGACTTGGTCGACGCGTCGTCGTCGTCGGCATCGCCGTCTCCGGCCTTATGATCTGCGTCTTCGCGGATCTCGATCTGGTTGAATGCGAACACTCCTGGCGCCAGCCGCGTCGCCGACTCGAGCATGCCGCCCGACGCCAGCGCCGCGTCGCTCGTCGTTGAGCTGAACGCCGACTTCGTCAGCGAGAGCAGTCCGAACGGGTCGTTCTCGGCGTCCAAGTCCGACGTCTGGACGCGCAGCAGCTGCCGTTGCGAGCGGCGCGACGGCATCGGCGCGTCGTCGGCCGACGCCGCCGCTACTTCCTCCGGCGGCGGCGTCGTCATCGCCGCGACGTAGTCGTCAGCGTCCATGCTCGACGGCGCTCGCTCGCTCAGCTGCGAGGACGAGGCGCGCTGCAGACACTCAAGCACGCTCTGCTTCCACCTGCTGCGCTCCGCCTCCGACTCGACCTCGCACAGGTACGAGAACTGCACGGCGGTGTGAGTACCGCCCTCTCCTTCGCACAGCCAGCCAGACACACCACCCAGCAGCTCAGACGCTCAGCAGCTCTGAATGACGCACCCCGTGCACCTGGTCCTCCATGTAGAACAAACACTCCTCCGCCTCGAGCTTCAGCCCATTGAACTCGGCGAGCGACGCGCGCGGCTGCTCTCCGTCGTTCTCCGCGTCGCCGTCGGCGTCGCCTCCGCTGCTGGCGTCCGGGTCGCCACTCACCGCCTCGAAGTGCGACACGGCGGTCGAGGCGACCTCCCGCACAGCGCTATCGTCGTCGCCGCCGGGGTCCCCGAAGCCACCGAGCAGCCCGCCGCCGCCTCCGTCGTCGTCGTCGTCGCTGGCGACGCTGAGCCAGCGCAGCGTCGGCGGTCGCCCGCCGCGCAGCTCGCAGAGGTACCACGCGTCCTCGCGCAGGCGACCGGCGGCGCGCGCGTCCAGCAGCAGCAGCAGCGCGTCGCCGCCGCCGCCGCGTCGCGAGCCGCTGAGCGGCTGCTGCTGGCGCACGCGCACGAGGCCGCGGCAGGCGACGGCGCCGCGCGCGTCGCTCCTCAGACCCATGCTTCTCGTCGGGCAACTTTGAAAATGACGATGGCTGTCAACATTGTGTGCAGGCGGTTAGGGGACGAATTCACACCAGCACCCAGTACGTCAATCATGGCGACGACCTCCATGCACATACCATCGCGCGTGCATCACGAGCGCCATCGAAGAGATCATACGACCCACGACGCCTGCATCCTCCTCCCACCTGGAGCCTGGCGTCATGCGCTGAAGTCGTCAATGTGAATTTGCTGTCAACCTCAGTGTGCGGCTGTGACCAGTCGCGCAACTCTTGAGAACCCTCGCTCCTCGGATCGCCGATGAAGCTGTCGCCGTCGCCGTCGCCTGCGCTCTCCGCCGCCTTCCACCGCGCGCGCGGCCACCACGCGGCGCTGGACTTCGGCCGCTTCCGCGAGCGCGTGCTGCTCGAGGCGCTGCCGGCGCTGCCGATGCTGCTGCAGCGGCGCCTCTTCGCCGCGTGGCGCGCGCCGGAGAGTGACGCCGTGGACCTCGCGCACTTCCTCGCAGCCGCGGCGCTCGTGACCGGCGGCTCGCGCGAGCAGCTGCTGGTGCTCGTCTTCCGCCTCATGCGCGCAGGCGACGCTGAGGAACTCAGCAAGCGCGAGTCACTCGAGTTCCTCGAGGCGGTTGTCGCTGACAGTCGCGACCGCGTAGTGGCGGTCGAGGTCGTCGGCAGCGACAGCAGCACAACGAGAAAGTGGACAGTGCACGAGTTCGCGGAGCTGCTGCATCCGAAGACTGCGGCGGGCGGTGGCTCGGAGCCACTCACGGCCGCCAAGTTCCTGGCGACGCTGCGTACCAAGCAGTTCCGTGAGCTGCGCATCCTCGACTGGATCTCGGCGCTCGCGGCGATGTTCCGGTCGGTGATGGCGGCGCCGAGCGCGCAGGTGTCGCCGGTGAGCTCAGGACTCGCAGCCTCGCAGAGCGTCAAGGAGACAGGAACCGAGGCCGCCGACCTGGAGTCGAGAGAGGAAGAGGGCCCAAGTTCGATCGTGGTGGCGGAGTCGCTCACGCTCTCGCCCGGTACGCTGGAAGCGATCCGAGCGGAGTGCCACAGCACCTTGGACTTCCTGGTGAGCACCGAGGAGGACTTCGCGGCCGACACGTTCGAGCAGCGCTTCCTCGGGATCGTCTCGCCAGCGGTTCTCCGGACGGTTCGTCACGTCGACAGCATGAACATCTTGGCTCCGCTGTTGATACCAACCCACGCGAGCACCAGCCAGAGGGCTTCGGGCAGATCGCGGTTCCGAACGTTGGTCTTCGCGCTTCTGAGCGCGTTTGCGGAGAGCGCCGAAGACGCCGCCCGCCTGCTCTTCGCGATCTTCGACGAGCAGAGTAAAGGCGCGCTGGACGTGCTCCAGTTCGCGGCGTTCCTCCGGTTCGCGTCGAGTATGAGCCTCGCCGAGAGTGAGCGCGTGGCGTTCTCCACGATCGATCTCGTGAGCTCGGATGGAAGCACCAGTCCTCGAGCGACTGAAGCAGCACGCGCCGAGCAGACTCCCCCCAGCGTCTCTTTCAGCACGTTCTGCCGCTTCTTCCGAGGCGCGGATCTCGCGGAGATGGAGTTGCCATCGCTCGCGGCGATCGAGATCCTGCGCCTTGTCTTCCATCTCCAGTACGCAACAGATCGGCTCGACGGCGACAAGAAGGCGATCTCTGCGCTCGCGCGGAGTACGCTCAAGCACTTCACCAAGCAGCTGCGCATCGGAAGCGGAGGTGATGACGACAGCGAAACGACGTCGAGCCACACTGCATCGTGTTGCCTCATGGAGCGCCGCAAGTGGAACGCCATCGTCGAGATCGTGTGCGACGAAGGAAGTGCAGGTGCCGCTGGCGAACTCGACGACACACACGAAGTTCTTGCGAACAATGTCGACGTGTCCGTGGCTCAAGCGGTCGCTGTCGCTCACTCGCCAGGATCAGTCCCAGCCGCGAAGCGAGCTGCCAGGGACGATGTGGTGCTAGTGCCGCTGGGTCTGTGGGTCGTGGTAACGTTCTGGTCGCGCACACGACTGTCAGGGAAGAGTGGTGGCAAGCGTGCGAGCGCCAACTTGCGCAAGAGCAGCAACTGGGACTGGCGAGAGTGGACGAGGACCGCGTCGTTCGTGAGCTCTGGCGGCAGTGCGCTGTCGTTTGAAGGGTTCAGCGTTGCAGCGGCGGTCGCGTGGAGCGCTCACTCGAATGGCGCGACCGAGTCAACGGAGATGGAGGTCGTCGCGAGTGTGAACTGCTCGATCCAGGACATCGTCGACGCGCTACGCCTCCAGCGAACGAAGCGCACTGCGTCATCGAGTGACAAGCCGACACATACAGAGCGAGAGCGGCATCATACACCAACTGTGATCCGCGACTGCCAGCTCCGCTTCGCTTACCCGACGCCATCGAGTGAAGACGCGGCTGTCGCAGTGCATTCACTCGGCATCCCGGAAGAGTTTCTCTCGACGCCGCTGAAGCAGCTCGTGACAATGATCGTGCCGCAGGGATTGACTGGCGAGACCACTCCGTTTCGTTGCCTCGAGCTCCACGCGTCTGTGGAAGAGCTGGTGCAAGATAGAGCAGGAAATGGTGTCGCATCGCCATCGGCATCTATTGTAGCTCCGAGTCGTCCAGGCCTCGCGAGACGACGATTGAGCTCGTCGACTGATGCAAGCAGCATCCACGGACTGGCAAACCTCGGCAACACGTGCTTCATGAACAGCGCGCTGCAGTGCCTCGCCGTCACGCCGCTCCTGCGCGAGTACTTTCTTCACCGCGAGTTCCTCTTCGACATGGGCTCACGGTGCCGCGAGACAGTCACCAACCAGAACTTGTCGCGTGCGAGCGCCACCGTCGCTTCTGGTAAGCACGGCACGACGGCAATGGCAGCAGCAGCAGACAGGTGCAGACTTCCGGCCTCAGCTCTTCTGCCGCTAGCTTTCGGCGAGCTCGTCACGGAGATGGACGCGTACTCGTCCACGGGCAGAGTGTATGGCGTCTGCGACGTGATCTCGCCCGAGCGCATGCAGCGCGCGGCCGCGCTTCTGTTCCCGCACCTCGCGGACGGCTCGCAGCAGGACGCGCAAGAGTTCCTCTCATCCCTGCTCACCGCTTTGAGCGACGAACTGCGTCGACAGCCAGTCCCCACAGCATCAAGAGCGTCGTACGCACCAGCGGATCGAGAGTCTGCCGACAAGACTGCCAGTACCAACAGCAGTAGCAGTATCCTGTCGCCGCAGAGCCGAGCTTTCCTGTCCCACTTGCCGTCGTTCTCAAGGCACCAGCAGCGTGATCTGGACACTGATTCGCACGGCACTATCTGCGACCCGCGAGATCTGCGCTTCCAAGTAAGCGACAGCGACGGACGCCCGGACGCTACCGTGTCGAACGAATGGTGGATCTCGCACCTCATCCGTGAGCCGTCGATCATCACGGCGCTCTTCTGCGGACAGTTCAAGAGTGTGCTCACTTGTGCAGTGTGCGGAGCGAAGTCGTCGCGCTTTGAACCGTTCTCGTCGCTCCAACTCCCGATTGTCGGTGGTGACATCGACGACAGCACCCGGCGCTCCCGTGACGAACTCACACAGGAACCGCGCGCACTGGTTCTGATCGCAACTGTGCACCGAGCGCGCTCTGCTGACGCACCATTCGCGTCAATGCGGATCGCGATGCAAATCGGCGAGGACTGGACCGTAGAGCAGCTTGTGAGCAAGCTGAACCAAGACCACGAAGAGTACTCGCTCGGGAACGAGCGAGAGTACTTGGTGTGCACGACCGACGGAGGACGCATCGAGAGTATCGTCGACTTGGACACGCCACTGGCGGCGATGCCGCCGACGCTCGACATCTTCGAGCTGGAGGATGTCGGCGAGGTGGCGAACTCGAACAGTGGCTCCTCGCTGGGTCAGCTGGACCAGCAGTTGTTCGAAGCCGGCGATGAGCTGCTCGTCTGGACGTCGACCGACCGGCTCGTCAAAGCTGTGGTCACCTTCGTGCGCTTCCCTTCGCCTCGAGCAGGTGATGCAGCAAGTCATTGGTCACCGCACTCCAAACAGCCCCGGAGTCTGCCTGCCAGCTACGACGTGGTACTTCGAGAAGGACTGAGCACCGGCGTGTCGATGCGCGCTGTTGCACGCGTGCAGTCGCTGTCTGCGTCGTCGAACCGCATCCTGTTCTTCCGCTTTCTCCACCGACGCGAGGCTCTCGTGCCGTTCTACTGCGCGTCTCCGACTCGCCTCGTACTCTGCGGCGCACCCAGCGTGCATCGAGCACTCGAGGCAGTGATCACCGGGAGATTTCTTCACCGAGTCGTACGAGAGCGCTTCCTCTCACAGTTCTCACAGCGATCGTTCAAGAAGAGCGACGCGGTTGCTGTCGCACAGACGTTCGTGATTCGACGAGTGCGCGCAGACGGCAGCTGCTGCGGCCGCTGCCACTGGTCTTCTCGGTGTATGGGCTGCGTTGTTCCACGGACCGACGACGCGGTGCAGGATCTGGAGATGGACGAGACGTTCGCGGTTGACTGGGATCTCGACGCTCTAGGCAAAGCTGACGGCTTCGAAGACGCGATCGGGTGGCTCGTCACTCGAGGATCAACATCAGTCGCTGATCACGAGAGCTACGCGACGCATCGCCAGACCAGCTCGTTCTCTCTCGAGCACAGCTTTGAGACGTTGTGCAGCAGCGAGAGACTGGAGGTGAGCTGCTCGAGGTGTCGGCAGATCGAGTCCGAGCAGCAATGTGAGCAGCGGCGGTACCAACACCAGGAACAGCAACAAGCGCAACGACATCAACAGCATCATCCGCATCAGTATCTGGACAAGCAGCATCTGAACAAGCAGGACAGCGACGCTGACGACGACGAGGTCGCAGTGACTTCAAGCGAGCGCGGCACCACTGCCTCCAGATCGGTCTCCACCCACACAAAGGAGCTGGCGCTGTGGAGCCTTCCGCCGGTGCTCGTCGTCCAGCTCAAGCGCTTCGAGTTCGACCCGGATTCGTTCTCGTGGACGAAAGTGGATCACGCCGTGGACTTCCCTGTCGGCGACCTCGACCTCGCGCCGTTCCTTGCCACCGAAGGGAGCGTTCAACCGCATCTGCTCAGCCGTTTCGACACCCACACACGCTCCTCGCAGATACAATCATCATCATCATCATCATATGTTGCTGACGCTGCGCAAGAGGAGAGAGTGAAGCGCGCGGCGACGTTTCTCCACACCGAACTCAACTTCCCTCTCGACACGGCGTCGCGTGACGTCACGCGCTACAGTTTGTACGGGGTCGTGAACCACACCGGTGGCATCGGCTCTGGTCACTACACTGCCCATATCAAGCGCTCGACGAGTGATGGCACGACGACGGATGACGAGTGGTGGCTCGCAGACGACGCGGTCGGTGTACCGGTCAGCAGCGAGCGCCTCTCGCCGTCGGCGACTGCGTATTTGCTCTTTTACGTGCGAGACGACTTGGTTTCTGCTGCCGCCGCTGGTGGCAGAGTTGCTCCTGCTGGTGATGATGGCGGTAGTGACGAAGATCAAGGCGCTACCTCGAACGCCTCAGACACCAAGGCGGCTAAGCGCCTCCGGGATCTAGATTTGGGTCAAGAGCGGCATCGCCTGTCGACGTTCTTCCCCCGACAGAAAGCGGCCGTGAAGCTGAGCGACGTCTCGATCCGAGCTGCGTGGCAACATGCTGGCGATCGCTCGATATCGGGTTCGCTGGAGTCGACACCGAGAGAAAGCAACTCGAGCGCGAGGAGATCAAGCGACGCTTGCGCCTTCATGTGAAGAGAGATCACTGCTTGCTTGAGAGTGCCTTCCGCACCTTGTTCGACAAGCAGCACACGCGTGTATCGCACGACAGACGCGCAGAGTAGAGAGAGTCCGAGCGTGATATGCAACAGATCGTGTTTCTGGCGTGTATGCAAGTGGCGACGACCCTCCCTGCTGGGGCCATGCGGCTCGCCCACGACAACGATCTCCGCTACGGAAGAAATGGCGGCGTTGCACTGCTCCGGGCTCCTCACCAACTCCGCGAGTATCCGTTCGTCAGCAACAAGCCATAGACACGATCGGTCACCACTTGTAGCTCGGCAGGATCAGCCACCAGTCCCTCTTGTCACTCGTCATCACCACACTCTCGATGAACTCCCCGCGATGAGCGTGGCGAACGCGGACTCGCGAACTTACAGCGCCAAGATGTTCTGCGTGTTGCAGTTGTCGTTCGTGTAGCCCTTGAAGCACGTGCAGACCCCCGAGTCCGTTCCGCAGAGTC